>BSBK01010283.1:215000-218849 GCA_027943335.1 Chamaecyparis obtusa
TATATATATATATAATTAAAAACTAATTGTCCTCACAACTGCAATGGCCATAAAACATCAACAGTTATCTATCGAAATAATCTGACATCCAACCATCACGTGTACAGCATCGTTGTTAGTAAAAAGCTATAAAACGGATATACGTCATAAATTTCTAATGGGTCTCCGTCACATGTACAACATCATTGTCATTAAAAACTACAAACAATAGATATCTGTTGTAAATTTTTTATGAATATCTGTCACATTAACAACTTCTCCATTGGCAAACAAACTACAAATGATAGCGACCTGTCAGAAGATTTTGACAGATCACCATCATTTGTATTTTTTTGCAATGGATAGGCATCCCAAATGTGATGACCACAAATAGGTCTGATGACAGGTTCACCTTATTGGCACCCCCTTCTTGCGATGTCCATTTTCATCATAATTACGCTGCCAATCAAAGCAGTCATTTTTTCTGACTGCAAAACTGTGACATCAGGTGATGTCACTTTATCGACAGTATATAGTCATAATTATGATGGTATGCCATCATAAAAAGGGCTCAAATGTACTAGTAATATATTGCAATTTCAATTATATTTCAAGGTTGATTCCAAATCAAGGTTTGACCAAGGAAAACCCCTCATCCAACAAACAAAACCTTTTTTCTTGTAGGAGCAGCTCTGGGATAGCGAATTGTAGTTCAGATTTGGATACCCTTTTCAGCGAACTTCTGAGATCTATGAATAGAATTTTTGTCGGAGCTATTTTTGGTCAAGGTCGACCTTCAGTGGGGGGTAAGATTATGCCCTGAGGTAATATTCTACCCCAATCCTGAGATCAAGGTTGACCTGGCTCAAAAAGACAAAAATTTTCTAGGTTTTCTCTGTCTCCGCATTTCCAAGCCAAATTAGGTTGTAGAATCTCCCAAAACTAAACATAGATATCATAAAATAGTCTTTTCTAGATTTACCCTATTTTGAGGTTAGTAGTTTTCTTCTATTCAATTAAGATTTTAAGAACATACTTTTCATAATAAAATATAAGGTTTTCTCCTTCATTCATATTCTCCATAAACTGATATTTTTGTACATTAACCTTTTGGTTGATCGATTTGGATCTCTCTTTTGGGAATTTGGATTCAGGGGTGGATCTTTTATTTCCCATCCCTTCATCATAACCCCAACTATTCATATAAAAATATATATATAGTTTTATATCTTACATTTTCAGTGAAACTGCGATAGACAACTCTTTCTTTTATGGTGTTAGATCTTGCATGTATTAGATTTATTTTGTGTTTCCATCTCATATAAAAATAAAATAAAAATACAAAAACATTCATTTATTCATGCTTTGTGTTTTCCTAGTTTAGTTCATTTGTGTTGCATTGGTATATGAGCTTTACTACCTCTAGTCCTACCTATAGTTCATTCCAGTTAGAAAAATTCATAGACTCATGGGTGCCTTTGATCCTAAATCTTCCTCTCCTTTTCTTAGGATCCTAGATAATAATTTGATTATTCATGATTCCATCCCTACTATGGAGCAAAACTCTTCTCACTCATCTCATGATGAGGATGATGCTTTAGAGTTCCTCCTGAAAAAGTCCAAAAAATCTCAATCGAACTTGATAAAATGGGTAATTGGCTTATTCAAGAAAACCATAATCAAGATTCTATTCAAGCTACAGAGGCTCTTAATAAAGTTCTTCATGATAATGATCAAGGTGTTAATCTTCTTCGTGGTATTACACACCTCGTGCATTCAAATGTTAAACCTTTAGCTCAAGAAGCTCAAGATCTAGGATTTATTCCTCCAGTTACTAGTGTCGAACCTTCTTTTGTTCCTTTACCTAGTATTCCTACTTATACCCCTTCTTTGGTGAGTACAATAGCTCCCTCTCTTTCTATGAGTGTTCCTCCTATATCCCTTCCTACATCACAACCTTCTTACCATAATGTTCCTTTTACTTATTCCAATCCTCTTCCAACTGTGGTTCCAAGTGTTCCTCCAGTTGTGTCTTCCATTCCCATTGCTTCTTACACTTTACCTAGTGTTTCTAATGTTGTTGTGCCTACTATTTCATCTACTGATTCAACAATCATCATTTTCGCTCAAACTGTATCATCTTTACAACAACTTTCTTTTTTAAATCAAAACAAGTTTAGCAATCCTACATGTGACATGGGAAGTCCTCTATCCCTAGAAATCATTCATTCTCCTATTCCTCAGCAAGTTGATATGCCTTGTCTCGAGAATTACAATGGAAAAGGAGACCCTTTTACTCATGCTAAAACATTTCAAATCCTTTGTAGTGACTATGCTCATGACCATAGTATTTTAGCCAAGTTGTTTTCTAGAACCTTCTATGATAAAGCCTTGCAATGGTTTTGTTCCTTGCCTCCTTATTCTATTGATTCTTTTCCAAAACTTTCTAATACTTTTCTTCAACAATTTCAAAATAACATTGGTCTGCAAGTGTCTTTGACTAATTTGATGCATTGTAAACAAAATGATAAGGAAAAATTGACTAAATTTAGTGGTAGATTTAAGCATTTTCATGCTCAAATTTCCTATCTTGTTCCTGATATTGATATTCAACATATGTTTATTTCAAATTTGCAAAAGGATATTAGAGATAAGATTTTTCTTACTGAATTTACCTCTTTTCAACAACTTTGTGCAGTGCTTCATCATTATCAATTACAAGTGAGTCAATTTGAGAGCAACAATCCAATGGTTGTTGTTCCAATTGATAAGAGTGATTTCGCTCCTAATCCAAAAAAATTTCAAAAGCCTAACAACTATGTCAAGATAAACAAATAAGCGAATACAGTTGTTGATCAAGTTGTTGTTGCATCTCATAATGCCACTTTTGTATCCACTACTTTTTGTCTGAATTGTAGGTTTACTCCTCTCTCTGAATCTTTAAATTCTATCATGAATAGGTTGTTAACTACTAATATGATTACTTTATCTCCTATTCGACCTCTTTTACCTACAATGATTGCATCTAAATCTTTTGATCCTAAAGCTTTTTGTTAATACCATTGTCAAAATGGCCATGATAATGAGAAGTACTATTCTTTAAAACATAAGGTTCAAGATTTGATTGATTCTAACGCCTTATCTATTGATAATTTTGATGGTGGTGGGAAGAAATATGTCTCTCCTCTAATCAAAACCTTCAAATTTATACAAATCCTTTACCTACACATGATACTAATACCATTGTTCAACCATCTTCTCTAGATATTGTTTATGATTCAAAGATGGATGACCTCAATCATACTGTTAACCATGTGGAGTATGTTGTTGCATCTCAACTTGAATCTCTACCACTGACTCAAACTCAAACTCAACTACAAGTTCCACCTCAACCTAACCCTAAACCAAAAACTCAACCTAAACCTCAAAAGAAACCGAAAAATAAAAGACCTTGGGAACTCTTGATTACCTTTGATGATTCTGAGACTATTAAAGCTCCTGATGGTCACCTTTACATTTATGCTAGGATTTCTAAGATACCTACATGCGGTTGTATAGTTGATCCTACATCCTTAGTCAATTTTATTACTGAAGAAAATCTTTTTATGAAAAACATGCAATGTGATTCTTATGATACATCTGATATGTGGATTCAAACTTGTAATGGTTTTTTGTATCCATCATTTAGTTCTATTAATTTTCCAGTTGAACTTTGTGGTAAAATTGTGAACACTAGCTTTGTTTTTGTTCCTACTTCTGATCAATTTCAAGTTAAGCTTGGTTTGCCTTGGTTGAATGCCATGCATGTTGTTGCTTCTGCTATCCATAAATACCTTAAATTCATTCATGATGATGAAGTGAAGATGATAA
>BSBK01010284.1:0-84568 GCA_027943335.1 Chamaecyparis obtusa
GAGAGGTTAAACATGGGAAATACATAATATGTGTGTTATATATATATATATATATATATATATATATATATATATATATATATATATATATATATATATATAGAGAGAGAGAGAGAGAGAGAGAGAGAGAGAGAGAGTAATTAGGTTATGGAATAGAAAGAGATGATAATGGGGGAAGGCACAGAGAAAAACTAAAACCAATTTGAACCTTAACCTATACTAGACCTAAACTTTACACTAATGATATATATGTGTGTGTATATATGTATATGTATGTATGTACACACACACACGTGTGTGTGTGTGTCAAATATAATATTAATTTTTAGGACTTGTACCTCCCGATACTACTAGCTATATGTATTATAGTATGTAATATGTATAGAGAAAGCCTCGACATATCGAGATTCTAATCTACCCTAACTCTAGCACTGAACTATATTAAATCAACTTTCTAAAAGTACACTATAATAAATCCTAGATCAAACCTTAATTAAAAATTAAAGATAACCCAAAACTAAGGTATATTGAACCCTAACCCTAATCTTAAACCAAACTAGAGCACAATCCTAAACCAAATCGTATAAAAATTGTTATTCTAATCCTAACGCAAATGAAATCAAATTGGATTAATACTCTAAACCAAATGAACCATAAAAACAAATCAAAGAAAATCCTAACCAAAATTAAACCCTATTAAAAATTAAAGCCAAATGAACCGTCAAATGAAATTTAAACCAAAATATAAACTTAATTAAATCCTAACCTACACAAAATTAAATACTAACTTTGAGTATGATTCAATAATATTCCAAATTATGCTCTAACTATAAACTTATTTAAACATACATAAACAAAGATTAACTCTAACCCTAACATTTAATAAAACTTAATCATAACCCTGGGATTTAACGACATTGATTTCTAACAATAATACTAGATGAAATTAAACCCTAACATAAAATTAAATTCAACCAAAACATTGAAATATTATCTACCAACTTATACACTAACATTGAAGTAAACCAAATTAAAGCCTTACTTTAAACAAAATCGCACACTAATGCTAAACTAAATTGAACCTGTACCATTAAACTAAATGAATCTTAAAATAAAATTAAACCCTAACTCTACCAATAAGGTAAATTAAAATATTATTGTGAGCCTTATTAGACACTACCTCAAATATTAGGCCAAGTTAATGTCATAACTCTAGACCCAATTAACCACATATTTAATTGAACCAAAAACCTATAGAAAATTAAAAGAAAACCATAAACCCAACTTAAACCTAACCATACGAACAAATCATTTCAAACCCTAACCAAAATTAAACACAATTAAAAATTAAAGGTAATTGAACCCTAAAAATAAAAATCAAACCAAAACATAAACCTAATTAAACCCTACCTCTTACACATAATAAATCCCCACCTTAATTCAATTTAATCTTATACCTAAACTAAAATGCCCACCTTAATCTAAATTGATCTGTAACCCTAAACTAAAGTTATTAATTTTGCGCACCAAATTGAACCCAATTAATCAATAAGCCTAAACCAAATTAAACCTTCAACCTAATTTTAATTGAAAACTGAAATAGATTGAACCCTACCTCTAAACTAAACCATACCCTAACCTTAACATTGAACAAACTTTACTCCTAATCTAAAACCAATAAAAAGCTAATCTCAACATTAGACCAAAATTTACGATAAGCCAAAGGAAACTTAAACATTAACTTTAAAGGAAATCCTAATCCAAATTGAACTCGAATCCTAACCCTAAACCAATTCACCCCTACCTCTAATTGTATCTCTAAACCTAACTAAATTCTAACAACAACCCTTAACCAAAATGAACCCAAATCCTATTCAAAACCATAAACCTAATTGAACATTGAACCAAACAACCCCAACCCTAATCCTAAATTAAATTAAACCTTAAACAAAATTGAAATCAAATAAAATTATAACTTTAGTGTCATATATATATGTGTTTTGAATTCAAAAAAATTATTATATAAAATAAAGTATATAATAAAATTTAATAACATTTATAAAATAAATTTTAATTATATAATAAATTTTATAATTTACTTCTTAGTATTTTCCTCTTTCAATGCTACTAGCTATATATATTATATTTATATATAGGAAAAGTGGAGAGATATCGAGGCTTTAATTTACTTTAAAAAAATCTTTCACATTAAAAAATGTAAGCCTTGATATCTGTGGGCTTTCTCTCTATATATTATATAAATATAATTAAGCCGATAGGCTTTATGTGGGAGCTTTGCTTCCTGAAATATTTTTTTCTGCCGAAAAATTGTCACCTCTTTAACTGACTTTTTTTTTCCGATTGTACAAAGCTTTTTGCTAAAATGCTATCATTTCTTTTTTTCCTTTATAAAATTAACAATTTAGAAGTCCATTGATGGAAAATAGAAACAACCCAGAAAAATACTCAAATTCTGTAGAAAAAGAATTGAATTGCTATTTAATATAAAATATTCCAACAAATCTATAAACCCTCAAAAATAGAAACAACAAAATACTTCATTTTTGTACTATAGATAATTATTATTTAATGTGAAATATTTCAGCAAATCCACAAAACCTTGGAAATAGAAACAGCTAAGTACTTGCTACTTGCTATTTTCAGACATCATTTTTATTGAGGAAAATTGCTATTTCCACAAGCCATGGGAAAAATTGGCTGCCTATAGACACACAAGAAGCAAAAACAGTAAGAGTCAGGGCACCAATGTAATGTACTCTGCAAATAAATATTCCCTTGGCTGTGCATTTGTCAATGGTGGTGCTTCTTATTCACCTCACGCATATGTAAGAGGCCCTCCAAGATATACATTGAAAGTCTCTTGCAATCAAGTTCACATTTTCAGAGATTGTGGGTATTTCCAATTTCAACTGCTAGTCCTCAATTGTCCTATAAGAAAGCATATTCATAGACCGAACAACTTAGGATAATGGTTTTCTATTTATATTGTTTTGTTCTATTCGTGTGGACTGGTTGGAAATAGAAGTAATGATTTAGCACTAGCAGGCTTCATGTGACAAGCACGTTTTGGTCTGTAAGAATAATCTACGCTGATGGTGTTTAGGGTCGTCTGTCAGTGTCACTTTAGTGGATTATGAATGAGATCAGACCATTGGAATTGGATATCAATAACTCGTGGTTTACTCAATGTTGTTTGTTTTGTGGAAATGTCACAGAATAAATATCTATGAAAGATCTTAGAGGTTTATGTTAGGATTTAGCACTTGTTAACTGTTGGACGTTATTAGTACTTGTGTCCAATTAATCAACCTTTTCCTACCAATCATCACAAATTATTTCTAAATAATCTAATGTTTTATATAGTTGAAATATATATTCTTAAATTTAACAAATTAAATAAATTATTTATCTGAAATTTCATTGGTTTAAAAATTTGTCTTATAGGCATGATTTTGTAGTCTGATCTGTAAGTAAACTTCCTAAAACTCTTACTTGCACTTATCAAAATTGCCCTTCCATACTTTGACATCTCAATCTTTTTTGGGGTTCTATGTACAGACATGTCTCTAGAGTCTTTTTTTTGTGCCCTACCTTTTTAAATAATCTAAAAGAACTGAGAAATTTGATCTTGAAATTTGACTGGTCTTTTATGTAGATCTTATTAGTACTTGCCCTCAGGCAATACTATTGTATTCACTTGTGTTTTATTAGTTAATTGATTTCTACCAATCATAACACTTTATTATTATTATTTTCAAAATAAACATATTAGTATTAAAGTTAAAATTTATAATTATTTATTTTTTTATTTTAAAAAATTTATTTATCTCTAATATCATTGGTTCAAATAATCATTCCATAAGAAAATTTTGTTGCTAAATAGAAACTTTTGCTTTTGCAGAGCTTTCATATGGTGGGAGACACGTTTTTTTCTATTTTTCGCTCTGCAATGATCGACATGCCAGGGAATTTTCTGTTATATCTATTCTGATTAGATTTGTCAGTCTTATCCAATTGATGCAATGGTTTTTTAAAGTATTATCCAATGACCACAATTCATGCAAAAATAAGGAACCCGTGGATTACCAAAAAAATTGGATTCTTATTTATATCATTTCAATGGTAGCAGCTCAAGGCATGCAAATCGCTCTGCATCATGGTTCTATATATAATTGTTTTTAAAACTAGTGTTACAGTAGTGGATTTCTCTAATGGCCACTTTCATTATTAACACCATTTGTTTCGAAATGAACAGTGTAGAGAACGTATGCATCATATTTTGTGCCTTTTGTCAAGAGAAAAAGAAAATTGGGTAAACCCTTTCTTGTCAGACCTTTTGATTGCTTTCAACATAAATTATTTCTGAAGTGTTTTATATCAAAGATTTGATAAAATTTACCGTGTGTAAAATTTGTTTGTCATTTATTTTTATTGTTTTCTTTTAAAGGCAGGTGCTTACATTGTCTGCAACAAGTGAAGTAGGAGTTTTATCTTTTCAAGGACAAGCTTGAAGATCTACTTCAGTCAATTATCACTTAAAATCTCCAAAGACTACTCTTAAACTGGAACAATATGTAAAATACTAGTTTAAAGTCACATTTAATAGTGTTATGTTTTTGTTATCTTCTAAAATGGGCTTTGATTTAATTGTAGATTGAGGATAAATGTTGACAGCATGGGGGAGAATTTCAGCACATTTATGATTCCTGCTTGTACAACCTCCACATTAAAAAAATTTTGGGTGCTATGTTTCGTTTGACATCTGAAACTCTATCAATATCATTAAAAGATCATTGTTTAATAGGAGTCCATTTTACAATTTGTGCAGATTCAATATAGAAAGTGTCTAGGCATTTGGTATATTATCTATGGACTGGTATTGCTTTTTCAATTTTATTATATTCATGATTTTAAAATTTGGTTGTTACACCGAAATTTTCAAGTATAGTTTGGGTCATAAGTCTGTCAAAAACAGAAGATACAGAAAGAAGTATAAGCACCAGCAACATAATCTATAAAGCCTCATTATCCTACTTGTATATAAAGTTTGATATAACTGTCTCATTACCCTAGTTGTATATAAGTCATTTTAGATAATAGTTACTTTTTTGTTAACTGAAATCATATTCTTGTCAATAGAGATAGAAATAAATGGGCGGATTCATTGTATATCCCAATGCAAGTATTTGTGTTTTTGCATGCTTCAGCTACTATCCTTTTAACTAATTTTGTCTAAATCATTTGCTTACAAGTTACTAAGCTATTTATTAGTTTATAAAAATGACAATTCTCGGAGCTCTATTGCATGACTATGTACTACCGTGGACTATTTTTAATAATTGTCTGATAGTTTAAACGAAATATGTATTTCTAAGATACTATTTGCTAATAAAAATGATCTGAAGTAAAATTATTCTTAGTGTTTTTTGCAACACATTTTGTATTGATGTAATTGCATCTAATGCTTCTTGCACTCAAGTTTGCTTTGAAGGCTCTATTGATTCCAAAAGGCTTGAAAACCATTGTATGTCTTAGTTTTCTTTATTTGTTATCTACCAAAAGAAGGAACAACAACATTCTCTTTCAAAACTGGAAACTATGATCTTATTTTTTTAATTATATTTATTGTATAAGATAATTTTGGTCAGCTAGAAATATAATGTGCTTGTGTCATTGTATTATTTATATGAAAAAATCAAAACACATCAAACAAATATAACATAATATGTCAAAAAATTAAGTAGCAAAATAAATTAAAAAATTAATCAAACTAAATTATCGTCAAAATGAATTTATTTTCCTACAATCAAGATACACTACCAAAATTGACCAGATATTTTATAGCTTAGAAAAGGTTCCTCATTCAAAGTGCTTTTTGATAAACTGTGCAATATTTAATTTTTTGCACCTATAATGACAATAAAATACAACTAAATAATTAAATGCAAAAAAAAATGAAACATCTTTTGTTGGCATTAAGCAGAATTGCCACTAGTGACAACACTTATTTGCATTCTCAGTGCAAATCGAGCATAACAGTGCAAACCGAGCAGAATAGTGCAAACCGAGCAGAACAGTGCAAACCGAGCAAGACAGTGCAAACCGAGCAGAACAGTGCAAACTGAGCAAGATAGTGCAAACCGAGCAAGACAGTGCAAACCAAACAAGATAGTGCAAACCGAGCAGGACAGTGTAAACCGAGTAACATTATGTCTACCGAGTCACCAGTATTTACCAAGTTCAAAACCTACCGAGTGGTTAGTATGAATCGTGCCTTCACTTCTACCGAGTGCATGACGATGCCGAGTAATGTAGTGGACGCCGAGTATCAGAAAGTCACCGAGTTAGTTTGCAAGAACCGTGTAACCATACTTGGGCCGACTTAGTGGCACTTATGTTTATTTTTCAAGCCGACTTTGTAATTGTAATTGTAATTAATTATTTAGACTTGTATATAAACAATGTTGTAAAAATGTCAAGATGTAACAATATGAATATGAATGTGAAAAAGAAAGAAAGGCAGAGATAAGAGAATTACAAAGGGCTACAGCAGTATAAGGAATAGCAAAGACAAATTTATCACAGAAGGTGATCAGTACATCAGCAAATCTCATTCAGCAATCCAGTTGCAAAGTAAGAGATATACTATTTCATTTTAACCAGTGAATCAGTACTAAATCCTCTAGCCAGGTAGACTTAACAGTCTTTTGTAAAATCTCTTTACCAAGTACATACTTCATTTGTAAGTTTGTAAAATTCCTTTAACAGGGTGGATTTAGCAATCCTTATTGCTCCTAGCAGGGCAGATCATTAGAAGTGATCAATTGTAAGCCTTAACCGGCCAACTTTATACTGCAGTACTAAAGCTTTGTGAGTTTCATCCCCACCCCAGTTTTACTTTCTTTTTGGAAGGTTTCTGGGTAACCAAATCTATGTGTCATTGTTGTGAATGCTTTTAAGTTTCATGCTTTCTATATGCATAAGAAAAAGGGTGAACTATATGTTAATACATCTGTAATTGTAAGAAAATTTGGAGTTACTGATTCACCCCTCCCCTCTCAGTAACTTGGTTAATTCCTGAATATTTTCAACAATTGGTATCAGAGCTGTATTGGTTCTCAAGATAAAGCTTAACTAGCTTGAGCAAAGATCCAGGACAATGGAGGTATTCAAACTGAACAAGGTGATTGAAAATGAAAAGCTAGATCTGGAAATGGCCATAGCTAAACTTAAAGAAGCAAAAGAACATCTTTCCCAATCCCTAAGAAGAAGGAAGGAACTTGCAAATCAGATGAGTGATCAGAATTACATTGAAGAAAAGATTGAAGATCTTTTTCCCTCAAATAGCTCAGATGAAGCAAACAATGCTATCAAAGAACTCCTAGAAAAGAATGGGTCTCTGTAGGAAGAAGTGAGAAAATTAAAAAGAGAACAAGAGCTACACTCAACAAGATTTTGTGAGATCTTAGAACAAAGAAACAAGTTGAAATATGAATTAGATGGAAGGAACAATGAAGTCCAAAATAAAACCCTTCAACTAGAAAACTTAATTGATCAGATCTCCCATACAAATGAGGAAATTCTGAATCTAAGATCAGAAATAGAAAGCACAAGAGAAGAGCTAAGATCTGAAAAGGAAATCAATCTAAGATTGATGGATGACCTAAACACCGAAAAACAAATCAATGAAGGAATGTTGAAAAGCCAAGAAGACTTAAATCAGCTGTATGAGCGAAATCTTCATAGATAGAAAGGAAAAGCAGGACTTGGATATAAAGGAGAAGGTGAATCTTCTAAGCAAGGTACTCAAAGAAATCAGAAACCTACTTGTAATCATTGTGGTAAAATAGGACATACTTCAAATAAATGTTGGAGCAATGAAAAAATAGAATTCAATGGAAAATGCTACAACTGCAATCAACATGGTCACAAAGCAAATGAATGCAGGGAAAAACCAAGATTCAGAGGTAATTGTCACAAATGCAACAAACAAGGTCACAAGGCATCCGAGTGCAGATCCAAAACATTCAATCCAGCAAAACAAATTATGAAAGCAATGTTTGGATGGGACTACAACACCTAGTGTAGATGTCATTACTGTGGAGAATATGGACACATTGGCATGAACTACATAAAACATCATCTAAGGAAAAGAGATACTACCGTAAGATGCTTCAAATGCACTAAACTCGGTCACATAGCCAGAAACTATATGAATGCTAGTGAAATTGAAGATGGAAAGAAGAATGAAGCAACTAAGGTCAGGAAACAGGTGAGACAACAATGGGTTCCTAAATCTACTGAGCAAACCAGTCCAAGTAATGGAATGGGTGGCTCTACCGACTCAAACTAAATTTCCAAGAAAGCATTGGAACTGTATTCTTATAGACAAACTTCAAGCAGTTCCAGAACTGAATTAAAAGAAAGATCTAAATCAGCATACAAGATGCAGTAAGATCACAGGAAGGTCGTTATCAGTCTTTACCGAGCAAGGTCGGCACCAGTCTTTACCGAGTGAGGTCGGAGCAATATGAATTCTCGAGTTCACCGAGTTGCGAAGTCTTTACCGAGCAATTAATTCTTAGTGGGTGACAGTCTGTCAGAATTCATACCCTAATTTATACTGAGCATTAATGACAGAGTTGTAAACAAAAGGCAAGAAATCGAACTCATTCTTCACCGCGAACTTTAGCACTTTGAGAGCAGAAAATTTCAAGAGCAACCCAGCGATTCAATAACTTTTGCGAAAGGAATTTTCTGTGAGCTACCATGGCATCATCCAGCACTTCAGCGAAGAAAGGATCAGAAATGTTAGTCCAAGGGGAATGGAGAACACCAGATTTCAAGATCATGCTCATAATTGCAGCAGCCCTAGATCCGAACGGAGCTCAATCTCAGATTCCTCCTAAGGTACTACTTATTAACGATATTCATTTCAACTGTGCAATTCAAGAAATGGGAAACCTAGAGCTAGATATTGTGTGTGAGGAACTGTGTGTGGATGGTATTCTAAAACCCGAGCACAAACATCTGGAAGATAGAGGATTAGTTCACATTGCACATTTACCTCGAAAGTTTCAGGAGAAATGGGTTAGATACATTCTCAGCCGTGTACATGATGGAAAGATTTGGCTTGAGCAACCCATAGAGATCACTAAGAAGATGATTCATCGAATCACCAGTCTTGCCATGTTGAACAAAGCAAAAACTACCAAAACCCTAGGTCGGCTGGAACTGGAGAAGAAAACCCTAGCCGAGTGGGATGGTAGAGGCATGAAAGTTAGCAGCATTACCGATGCTGAACTGAAGTTTGGTACACACATAATTGCCCATAAAATATACAGTTCAAGTTGACAGAATAGTGTCTCCTGTGAAGCTATTGACCTAGCATACAAAGTGGTCAAGAATAACTTATCATTTGACCTTGCAGATTTATTGTTAAAACAGTTTAACAAGAACATGGAAAGCATTCAAACTTCCAAAAACAATCCATGTAAGTTTGGATCTTTACTAGTCTATTTATTCTTCTATGTTCAGAAATTCTTCCCTTCCAAAGGAAAAGTTGTATGGAGAAAAGATGTGCCAGTCCTTTATGAGATAAATGAATACATTTCACAAATGGGTAAAAATTTTGAAAGCATCATGGATAGTTATTTTGAGTCTTTTAAAGAGAAGATGAATGACAGATTCCGGATTCCACAGAAGTTGGTGGAAGATTATAAAGATGATATTTGTTTCATGGTGGACTGTGACAAAGTATACATTCAAGTAGCCAAACCAAGGATTGCACATGTGAAACCTCTTCCTTATGAGGTAAACATTGATGAAACAAAGAATATCATTAAAGCCCTACTTAATCAGCTTGTTGATCCCAAAGCTCCATATTTTGGGACATATGAAGAAGCAAAAGTGAGGATTGAATTAAGTATAAAGCTTCCATAGGCAGTAAATAAAGGAAAGAAGAGGATAGCCCAAATGCAAGCCATCACACCTCTAATGCTAACCGAGGGCAGAGGTGAAGACATTGAAGAAGAAGAGAAAAAGGATGAGAAAACAGAGGAACCAGAACTTGCAAAGAAGAAAGGAAAGGTATTCATCACCAAGGTACCTGAATCTCCCACTGTTGTATTTACAAGGAGAAGTGCAAGGGGTAAGGCAGACAAAAAGGACAAAAATGTAATATTCAAAAAGCCTCCTCTAACCCTTCAAGAAAAGATCAAACTTTTGAGAGAAGGATCTGGAGTAGCTAATATAAAATCTTTAAAATATGAAATAAGATCGGAATCAGAACAAAAGGAGATTGAAGATGCTGTCATTGAAAAGATGGGACAGTGGAAATACTCTCCTGATGAAATAGCCCAATAGATTCCAGGAGCCTTATTAGATCCAATAAAAATGAGATGGAGCAATGCCAAGAAAACTGTAAAAGACATATTTGATCAAACCTTGAGACAGTTAATGCCGAGCTTGAAAAATGATGAAATAAAGAAGGCATTGAAGGAAAATGAAAATAAGATGACACTAAAGTTCAATACTTGTTTGATTCTGATCAACAATATTGAATCGGTTGTGAAGGCTGCAAATGTCACATGGAAGAACATATACCATCTTCACCAACCGAGTATTGAAGCAGTAATAATAAAAGACATTGAAGATGACAGTGATGAACAAGAAGAAGCCATTGAGGTAGATGATACTGTGAGGATAGCGGCAGAAGTCATTGCATCACTTCCTACCTCTCCAGTAAAAGTTTCTACATCTAGCCCGGAGACACCTTCAAGCATGGTTGTGACAACTTCAACATTTGTCTAATAACCTATAGCAACAACAAAAGCAACCACCATTTCTTCTACCGAGTTGCAGTCTCCCACTTCATCAAGTTTTCCAGCAATAAGTATTTCAATTTTTGATTCTACAAGTGTAAATACTTTAAGTTCTCCAGTAGACAGTATGCCAGTCTCTATAGCCAGTCCTACTATGTCTACTATCACTACTACTAAGGCATTAAGTATAGATAAGCCTAAGGCTCAACCGAGTATAAAATTTTTGGGTAAAAACATAGTAGAGGATATAGACCTAGATGAAGAAATAGAGATTCCAACATTAGATTTTGCAAATCTATCAGCGGACCAAATGCAAAATATAGGTGAAATCCTCCAAAGGAAAGCAAAGCAAAAGAAGCTTAAAGAGGAGAGAGACAAGGAATATCAAATCATTAAGGATGCTAAGGACATTTTGTCTGATGCATTAGGTATTAAAGTAGACTCCTCTCAACATGTTTTGCTACAATTAGCAGAAGCAGTAAATAAATACAATGAGGATTCATTTGGGACAGAAAAGTTAGTTGAAAGAGCCGAGAAAAGATTCAACAATAAAGTGCTTGAGCACATTGCTCAACACATAGCTATTAATCAAGTGGAATTGTCTTCAGTTTTGTCAAACATTGAATTTACCTATTCGAATGTCACCTCTCTTTTGGCCAGACTGTGCAATATTGCCGAGTTCACAAAGGATGTCAAGGATAAAATGAATAAAATGGATGAGGATATGAAGATTAGCATACAAAATCTGCAACTTGAACCAAGTTCAAGCTCTGCTCATCACATGAAAATCTCATACCTATCAAATATGCAGTTAGATCTACTGAAAGAAGACACAAGGATCCGGTCCACACTGCTAGACATCCAGAACATGATCCTTCCCATCATGAATACAATGTATAAGCACATTGAACATTCCAAAATATTGATTCATGACAATCAGTTCTCTATAGCAGATCACATGATTGAACTCTCTGCAGAAGTCCAAATTGCAATCCAATCATGCAAGATTCTGCAAGAAAATTGGGATAGAACCCTGGCACTAATAATGAAGGTACATTCTAATTTTCTATCAAATTTTGGATTCTCTCTGTAAATCACTTGTATATACACCTTTGGCATTATCGTCAAAAAGGGGGAGATATGTATAGAAGGAGATATGTATAGAAGGAGATATGTATAGAAGAAGACATGTATAGAAGAAAAGTTAGCACATTGAAAGGGGGAGATAATGTATAAAGCCCTATGACAAAGACAAATTTTGAAAAATAAAAAATAAATCTCAGCATGATTCATGTATATAAGTTTTGGGCAATAAGTGTTTTTGTCACTAATGCCAAAGGGGGAGATTGTTGGCATTAAGCAGAATTGCCACTAGTGACAACACTTATTTGCATTCTCAGTGCAAACTGAGCAGAACAGTGCAAATCGAGCAGAACAGTGCAAACCGAGCAGAACAGTGCAAACCGAGCAGAACAGTGCAAACCGAGCAAAACAGTGCAAACCGAGCAAAACAGTGCAAACCAAGCAAGACAGTGCAAACCGAGAAGAATAGTGCAAACCGAGCAAGACAATGCAAACCGAGAAAGACAGTGCAAACCGAGCAAGACAGTGCAAACCGAACAAGATAGTGCAAACTGAGTAGGACAGTGTAAACCGAGTAACATTATGTCTACCGAGTCACCAGTATTTACCAAGTTCAAAACCTATCGAGTGGTTAGTATGAACCGTGCCTTCACTTCTACTGAGTGCATGACGATGCTAAGTAATGCAGTGGACACCGAGTATCAGAAAGTCACCGAGTTAGTTTGCAGGAACCGTGTAACCATACTTGGGCCAACTTAGTGGCACTTATGTTTATTTTTCAAGCCGACTTTGTAATTGTAATTGTAATTAATTGTTTAGACTTGTATATAAACAATGTTTTAAAAATGTCAAGATGTAACAATATGAATATGAATGTGAAAAAGAAAGAAAGGTAGAGATAAGCGAATTACAAAGGGCTACAGCAGTATAAGGAATAGCAAAGACAAATTTATCACAGAAGGTGATCAGTACATCAGCAAATCTCATTCAGCAATCCAGTTGCAAAGTAAGAGATATATTGTTTCATTTTAACTAGTGAATCAGTACTAAATCCTCTAGCCAGGTAGACTTAACAGTCTTTTGTAAAATCTCTTTACCGAGTACATACTTCATTTGTAAGTTTGTAAAATTCCTTTAACAGGGTGGATTTAGCAATCCTTATTGCTCCTAGCAGGGTAGATCATCAGAAGTGATCAATTGTAAGCCTTAACCGGCCAACTTTATACTGCAGTACTAAAGCTTTGTGGGTTTCATCCCCACCCCAGTTTTACTTTCTTTTTGGAAGGTTTCTGGGTAACCAAATCTATGTGTCATTGTTGTGAATGCTTTTAAGTTTCATGCTTTCTATATGCATAAGAAAAAAGGTGAACTATATGTTAATACATCTGTAATTGTAAGAAAATTTGGAGTTACTGATTCACCCCTCCCCTCTCAGTAACTTGGTTAATTCCTGAATATTTCCAACATCTTTTTCCCTAATACATTTGAGATTATTTTCAATAATGGTTAAATCGATTAATACAATTCCTATTGATTAATTACTAGAGATTGAACATAATTGTTTTTCTTGAATAAAATTGGACATTTGGATAGATTTATATAGTTTTTCTTAACTAAAATTATGAACAATTTACCTTAATCAATTGATTAAGTATACCATACATAACATAAAATTTGGCTATTCTTAGTTTCAAACTAAAATTACCCTTTAACATGACAATCTACAATGGCAAGTACTTGCCACTACGTGGCACTTGTTTATTGTTAGTTTTTGGAGTTTACGAGTGTATTATAGTAATTTAGCATGATACTATCAACAATCTAGCAATTTTAAAGTTGTAATATTTGGTAGATTATTATATAGGGGAGATTGATGGTGCGCATATATTGGTGTTTACAAATATTTTTTCTTTTACAGAAATATACACTGGGAAAGTAGGAGGGTTATGGATTTGGTGTATTCTGAAGACAATCACTCGCACCACAGACTTCTGTATTTCAAATATTGAGATTGAACTATTCCATTGCAATTTGTTGAGTACTACATCATTTTATTTCTTGGCAAAATTCAGTTACTAATTATAAAATGGAATAAAAAATAGATGATCATTTAATTAAATTCTACAATTTTCATTAAAGAATGTATTAAGGTCAAAAGTATACATCGTTATTGGTGTTGGATTGAATGGTGTTGTGGATTGGTGTTGGATTGAATGGTGTTGTGGATAAGCATCTTTCCCAGGGAGATTATATTATTTTGTTTAACATACTCTATGCTTAATACAGATGTAGAGGTGACATATAAGTTCATAGTATTTTTCTTTTCATAATTCAAGGAAGAAAACTTATAAGCGAAGAAGTTTATAAAACTTAAAGAATTCTATTTTAATTTTATTTCTAATAATGTCACTTATTTTATTAATCAATTAATTTTCATTAATGATAAATTCTTTTTTCAAAATAACAATAGTTTTTATAAAGTTCAAAATTTATATTTTTAAGTTTTCAAATTAAAATTATTATTTATTTGCAATATCATTCATTGAAAAATCAATCTAATTGAATTATCGTCATAGCTAGTTTATTTTCTTACAATCAAGATACACTTCAAGAGTTAACCAAACATTTTATAGCTTATAGAGGGTTCCTCATTCAGATTGATTGAAATTGAATCACTAAGCAACGGTCTTTTGATAGAGTCCTTAAAATTTGATTTTTTTTCCTAAGTATTGGATTAAAGTAAAGGTGAATAGGTATTTTTGCACCTATAATGACAATGAAATATAATTATAATTAAAATATGAAGAAAAAAACATCCTTTTCCCTAATACATTTAAGATTATTTTCAATAATGGTTGAACAAATTAATAAAATTCACATGAACAAAAATGTCTTTCTTGAATAGAATTCATTATTAGGATAGATTTATATAGTTTGTGTTAACTAAACTGAATCTTAATTATTCTATACTTTAAAAAGTGAGAGGGATAGAAACTTTCATCAACTATCAAAATAATTAGTCTACAATACAACAATTACATCTATTCAAATCAAAAGAATATCTAAATAAAATCAATAAGGAGAATAACATTATTCAATACTCAAAAAACTAGAATATTGCACATACTCTACCATAAGTAATTTCAAAATTTGAGTAACACATTAACACATTTGCATTTTATTAACAAAAAAGGACTTTTATTACATAACAAATTATGAATTTATCATATAAGAGAAAACAAGTTTAAGTAAATTTTGTAGTAAAAATAGATTTTATCATTCACTTATTACTTAATTCTTACAACTATACAAATACAATATATAATTATTATTAAAGCATATTTATTTACAATATACTACTATTAGGATAAAAGTTATTATTAAGATTTCAATTAACATTATAATTATGGTTAAAATTATAATTACAATTTTCATTAAAAAATTGGGTATAGTATTTGTTATAATATCATTATTTCGT
The DNA here is from genome assembly GCA_027943335.1 of Chamaecyparis obtusa. Lineage (NCBI taxonomy): Eukaryota > Viridiplantae > Streptophyta > Pinopsida > Cupressales > Cupressaceae > Chamaecyparis > Chamaecyparis obtusa. The sequence goes on from BSBK01010284.1 coordinate 15,406, forward strand.
ACTTATACTAACTACAATACCACTAATTTCAAACACAAGCTACCCTTGAACAATCTCTATAGTCTACAATGAAAAGTACTCGCCACTGCATGGCACTTGTTGTCTCTTGATGTAAAATAATATACTTTAATAGGGGAGAGGACCCAGTAGTTGTGCACCCTAACTTCGGGCTTCTCAAAAACCTACGTGGAAATTTCAAATCACTCCCATTTTTTTACAGTAGCTTACTTGGCGAGTCTCCTGCTTATAACTAAGGTTTCAGAGCCACATCATCAAATATGATGCCACTTCAGCATGTTTTTTGCCAAGGTGTCCAAAACAGCCCAAAAAAAAAGTGAGACCAATCATAGTGAATTAGGGACCCCAATAGTTGTGCAGCTAATGTGGCATCACACTATTGGCTGTTTTTTAGAACAAAAGGTACATTTCATTCAATTATGGGTAGTCATCATTAGCAAAAACAACTTTAAAGTCACAACTATTGGTACAATGTTGTAAAAAATATTGGATATTAAATCAACAACTATGGGTATTAAGTTAAGAACTACTATCAAAACTATTGGAACGTGTTCAACTACTGGATCCTCTCCCCTAGAAAGTGGCATCATTGGCAGTTGATGTTTTTGAATAAGTCAAAATAAAGTGGCAATTGTGGTAGTATTAACAATTTTTTATTAGCGTCATTATTTGTGATCTTTGGTAATGACATATATGCTGTGGTCATTACATCACATCTACCATCTTTTGTTTACGGTTATAATATATTGCAAACACAATGATAGAAGCACATCAATGCTAGTAAACATGTTTAGCATCTTATTTTGGCATATTCTGAGTAGTGAAAACAATGAAGTTGTAAGTTGTCAACATTATACATTCACTAGGTCATAAAGTGACCACGTGGCTATCTCTTGTGGTGGAATTCAAAGGAACCTAAAATATGTTTTGGGAATTATGAAGAAAGCTATTGAAGCTTTGTTTTTGGTTAATATTATCTAATATTTTTTTTTCTCAGGCCGTCACCATGGATAAACTCGAGAAGCATTTTGAAATATTGTTTGTTCAGCTTGTATTGTGGGTTTTTTATATGATGATCGATGAGTTTTACTAGTTCGATTAGTATCACTTTTATACAACTTATTCAAGGTATTGTAATTCTGTGAAGGTTATTTCATTTCTTTTGTGTGAATCAAAAGGATTTTATGGTCAACTGTGGAAAGACTATGTTAAATCTCTTATAACCATTTCACAACTTTCTAATGTAGTTTGTGGTTTTTTTTGTGAAAAATTATCGACATGATTTGGTAAAACAAATGGAACAAGGGTTTTCCAGTGAAAATATTCAGTAGTGAAATGAGGTAAAATGCTCAATTGAGTCTACAGTCTTGGGTATGCATGGATGAACTGTTCATATTTGTCACTTGAGAAGAATTATCTCGACATTGTATAAGTATATCATAGTTTTATTTTTGTATTTCCCAAAGTTGAGATGAAGAGTTTCAATCTTTATTCCAACATTGAAAGATGGAGTGTTGGTTTAAATATTCTTGAGAAAGATGTAATTGGTTCTAATACCTACAATAGTAAGAATGAAATATTTATGCTTTGACAAAAGTGATCATATATTTATCAGCTTTGGGATTTGATAGTTACAACCGGTTTCTATAGTTAAAGTTGGTTTGAAATAACAATTTTACCTAATGACTTTAACAACTCGAGTTTAATGAAAACTCAAATAGTTCAATTTTATTTAAGGGACACTTACAAGTCAATAATATGTTCTTTAGTTTCATAGGGGCATTGTGAAAACTATCTTTGTGACCAACTTATTCAGATTTATTCTTGAACATAAGAAGAGCATTTAATAGTTCAGTGTCTATTTTTTAAATTATTTTTAAACTCAGTTCTTTACTTCGTTGACTATGTGGTAATCCTAGTAGAGGGTTTTGATATAACAGAATTATTTGTAGTTCTTGATAACTGATATTGTTTTATTGAATGTAAACTTTTGTATACTTCCCTAGATATGAGGGAGTATGATTGTGTATCAAAAGAAATGTGAAAAATAGATACATAGTCATATCATATTGTCTATGGAAGTACTTGATTCAGTATTTGAAGCATAATCATAAGGTTGTATATATGTGTGTGTGTGTGTGTGTGTGTGTGTGTGTACCAAAGTATACAATTATGAACTACTTGTAAATAATATATGAAGGAACATGTTGTAAAAGGAAGCAAAAGGGTTAAAGCCCCAAGAATTTGAAGTTGTACATTGTAAAGTGAATAGTTGTTTCTCAATAAAGTTGACAGGTTCCAACGGAGTGGTTTTTCTCCTATGACAAAACCGTATGGTTTTGAAGGTTTTCCACTCAGTACAAAAATTTATTCCTTTTGTGAGTTGTCTTCATTGCTCTGATATCTCACTTTTCATTTACATATGTTCAGTTTGTGTATACAATTATTTTTGAATGATATATGTGCATTCCAAAATCTGTTTAGGGAAATTAAAAGTTTAAAAGCCTTGGTATTCTGATTCACCCCACTCTCAAAATAATCATTTCTTCCAACAAGTGGTATGAGAGCATAGGGTCCCTTGTTAGGTTTACCTATAGGGATTATCTAGGGTTTTTTTGGAAGTATCAATAGAACAAGCTGAAGGTGCCTCTCTTACCCAAGCCCCGTTATTTGATGGTACTGATTATGTTTTTTGGAAGGTTATGATGGAATCCTTAATATACTCTTTGAATGTTCATATGTGGGAAATTATTTTTACAAAATATACCATACCCCAAAGCATACCTATTGATCTTGATGAAAAGACCAAGTATAAACTTGCTAAAAGAGCCAAATTTGGTATTTTATGTGGCAACACAAAAGATATGTTTGTCAAAGTCCTATATTGTCAATCTGCTAATGATATATAGGTAAAATTAGAAACCATTTATCAAGGTGATGAAAAATTAAAGGACTCAAAATTAATAACTTTGGAAGAAAAGAAAAGTTTGTCCAAAATGATTTTACATCAATTATAAGGAACTCTAACTACTTATGAAATGAGAATCTGTAATAATGCTAGTTCTATTTCAAAAGAAACAACCTTCAAGGTTGAAAGATAAGATGAAAGTGATTTTGATATAACAGATGCTCTATAAGCAATACTGGTTAGAAAATTGAAAAATCAATATCAAGGAGAACCTAAATGTCTTAATTGTGGGAAGTTAGGACACTTTGCTACAAAGTGTCCCTATGCTAATCAGAATAAAAATAGTGAGAAATCTAAAAAATCTTTCAAAAAGAAACCTTGGAATCAAAATAAAAGGTTTAAAAACTTTAAAAAGAAGAGTCTTTTGTCAAAAGAAGACTCTAATGAAGAATCAAATTATTCAGGTGAGGAAGGAGAAACTTTGTTTATGATTGAAATAGTTCAAAAACTAGAATCTATTAAATTAGAATCTTCATCTGATTTAGATGAAGACATAGATCTTTAATAAGAGCTATTTCGCTCTCTACAAGAAATAAAAAGATTCAAGAAATTGATCTCTACTCATGAAAAAGAAAATTGAGGTCTTTACAAGTTGCATTAGATAGTGCAAATCAGCTTATTGAAAATAAAAAAACTTTATTAGATGAAAAGGAAAAGAAATTAATCTTGCTGCAAAAATAGATTGATCATTCTGATTCAAGGTCTAAAACAGTTGAAAATGAGAATCTTCAAAATAGATTTGAAATTATTTCTTCAAAGGTTATTGTTTTAATTGTAATACATTTGGCCATAAGGCATATAAGTGCAAACTGACAAGAAATGAATCAATACATAGCTTTAAGAAAATAATCAGATGTTATTAGTATTACCACTATGGGCATTTTGCAAGTCAGTGTAAACTGAATTTAAAACCTAAACAAGTATGGAAACCTATACTTATGAATGCTAAAAAATCTCTTATTGTGGAAATAGTTCTATTTGTTCATAAACCTACAACTTGGATTTTGGATAGCAATTGTTCTCACCATATGACTAGCAGAAAAAACAAGTTTAAAGCCCTAGAAGACTTTAATGGAGGGTTTGGAAGATTTGGAGATAATTAAGGTGCTTATATTATAGGTTGTGGCTCAATCATTCTTGATAAAGACACTTCTATACATGTTGTATACTATGTAGAAGGTTTGAAACATAATATTTTAAGTGTGAGTCAGATATGTGATAGTGGGTATTCTATTTCATTTGATGCTAAGGGATGTTCTATCATCAACAAAAAAAATAAAGTTATTTCAAATGGATTAAGGACAATTGGAAATCTCTATAATGTAATTAATTCAACAGTTCGGGAATCATCTCTGGTTAATACTTGTCTTATGAGTCAAGTTGAAGAAAATTGGTTATGGCACAAAAGACTAGGTAATCTAAATTTTGATAATCTTGTAAGGATTAGCAAGAATAAAATGGTCAAAGGTTTACCTCAAATCAGAAAACCAATAAACATCTATGAAGAATGTGTAAAAGGAAAACAAACTAAGTCATATTTGAAAATTAAAGAATATCTTTCTACTAGGCCACTAGAACTTGTGCATACTGATCTATGTAGTCCTACCAAAACTCCATTCTTGAATGGTGAAAATTACTTTATGTTGTTAGTAGATAATTACTCAAGAATGGTTTGGGTGACTTTTTGAAACATAGATCTAAAGCCTTTGAACACTTCAAAATATTCAGGAAAATGGTAGAAACAAAAACTTATCTAAAATTGAAGTGTTTAAGCCAGATCGAGGTGGAGAGTTCACCTCTCAAGAATTCATTGAATATTGTGAGAAACATGGTATCAAGAGGCAATATTCAACTGTGCACACCCCACAACAAAATGGTGGTGTGGAAAGAAAAAATAGGAAATGGCTCGAACATTGCTGAATGAAACAAAATTGCCTGATAAATTATGGAAAGAAGTTCTTCAATACAACTGTATATATCTTAAATAGGGTTCAAATCACAGTAAGGGCTGCTTATACTCCTTATGAGTTATGGAATGGTAAAAGTGCTAATGTTAAGAACTTCATAATTTTTGGTTGTAAATGTTTTATCAAAAAGGATAATGATTCCTTAGAAAATTTCAATTCAAGATCTAATGAAGGTATCTTCTTAGGATATTCTACACATAGAAAATCTTTCAAATGCTACAATAAAATATAAAATAAAATTATAGAAGCTATACATGCGGTACTTGATGAAAGTTCTTTGTTAAATATCATTAATGAAAAAGACATTGAAGAAGGTCCTCTTCAAAGAATAGAACACATTTTTGATGATCAAGAATTATATGATGTTGATTCAGAAATACCTGACTCAAATGAACAAGAAAATTATAGTTCAACTCCTAAAGTGACTAATAATAATCTGAAAACTCCTAGAATTATTGCTAAGAGGTATCTCGAGTCTCAGGTTATAGGAGATAAAGAGGCTGGAATCTTAACTAGAAGAAAAGCCAAAAATGATGAACATGCTCATATTCTAGAACATTTCTACTTAATATCAATTTTTGAACCTAAAAAAGTGGTCAAAGCATGCATAGATCCTTGTTGGTTGAATGCTATGCAAGATTCAAAATAAATCAAATTGAGAAAAATAAAACATGGAAACTTGTTCCTAGACTTGATGACAAAAATGTCATAGTGGAAAATGGGTGTTTCACAATAAACTGAATCAAGATGGAAAAGTTGTGAGACATAAACCTAGGTTTGTGTGTAAGGGTTATGCTCAGTTCATGAAGGTATTGATTTTGGTGGAACTTTTACACCAGTTGTAAGAATAGAATCAATTAGAATATTTCTTGCATATGCTAGCTATAAGAAATTCACTGTTTACCAGATGGATGTTTTAAAACAACATTTTTAAATGGTTATCTTGAGGAGGAAGTTTATATGGAACAACTAGAAGGCTTTGAATCTTTTGAAAAAACCAAATTTTGTATATCATCTTAAAAAGGCATTGTATGGCTTGAAACAAGCCCCTAGGGCTTGGTATTCCAGGCTGGATAAATATCTTAATTCTAATGGCTTTACTCATGGTGGTACAAACAATATGTTAGGGATAGTTAGAGTCACCATTGTTGAAGTGTCAAAGACCCTTACAAGTTCATTAATTTGAAGTTCATTTAGTGCATTCCCTTGAGAGTTTTTCCTTGCAGTAATCCTTCAAGCATTTATGTCCTTCAAAGTCACCAAAGAAATAGCCTTAATCTTTGTCAAGTTCAAATTCAGCCTTCCTTGGGTGAACCTTTTCCAAAGCTCATACTTTTCCTGAACCACTTTGAACCACTTTGAACTCTAGTTGAAAGCAGTTTGAAGGAGTTCAATGAATATTTTATTTTCTAATGACTATTTTCTGCAGGTGGGCCCTGGCCTACATCACCTTTGCAAGGTGAACCACTTTGAACCACTTTGAACTCCGATTCAAAGTAGTTCGAAGAAGTTCAAAGATAGTTTGCGGGCAAAGTAATGAGTGAAAGGACTATTGATGGGACCCATGACATAAGCTAGTGGCCTAATGATGGTTAAATCTTTAAGAGGGGCAGTTTTGATTTAACAAGAGCCACGAAGTAAATCACGAATAAAGTTTCAGGTGGAAATTAATGAAATTGTTGGCACGAGCGGGAGATATCATTTGGGGGATGATTAATAATTATATTAAAGATGGTAGCTTTCGAGGACATCCTATTGCTGAGTCATTACTCCTCACATCATTTGAGATTAATGTCCCCGACTTATACTTATTTAAGTCTAATTTTTCAGGCATTAATCTTTCAAAATATAAATAGCATTGTAAGTCTTTCTTTCCTATTATTATTTTCTATGGAGTCTCGGCTGGGAGAGAAGAATTTGTTATGGGTCTGCGTGAAATAGTTAGCTCCTAAAGCTTTTTCTCATTACCTGTTGTTGTTTAATATATTGATTCAAGAGGGGGGGCATCTATGTTTTTATTTCTGAGAAAGAGATGAGGTCCAGTTTACATTTCTTTGAGAATGTTAAGAATATGCAATGTCGAGCTCCTATTGTCTTAGACACAGACATGTTAGGTATACCAGTAGAAAAGATGCTAGTAGACCTCACAAACCATGCAGGGGAAGATTATAGTTTAGAGTTCATGTCGAGTGGATTATTGGAAGCTACAACTTTTTCGTCGTTCGTTGTATGTCCAAAATTGGTCCAGCAATGTATTAATAGATATGATGTAAAATCCAAGTGCATTTTGAATGCGAAAGGGAAAACCCTTGTGCCAGACAATAGGAAGACTATTATGGCTATTTTCAAAATTCCTGAAGAGTCTTTTTTCAGTTTTACTCCCACCCAATCTCTAGCTCAGTACAAAGAGAACACAGATAAAAACTGAAGTCATGTGGCTAGGAAATGGACTCAGACCAATTACAAAGGTGGGTCTCAGTTTCCAAAAGTTCTCACTAAGGATCACATGAAACCTCTCATTCATGATGTGATAGTGTTGCTTCATCGGATTAAAGGTTCGAAACACGTTCTTCTCTATGAGGAGTGGATGTTTCATTTCATAGAGATAGTCTTGGAAGGAGGGAAACATATTCATTGGGCAGAGATCATTGCTAGTTCCCTGAGGAACCAACTTAAACAAGGTCAGGCTATTAAGCATGGTTTCTATATGTCTTCATATTTGATATACTGCCTAGCGTGCACACAGGATTTGTCTTCCATTCAACACGTACCTTGGAATGAAGATCTCTTTATTTATGAATACTATCCATTGTTGAGAAAGGATAAAATTCTAGAAAATTATAGGAAGGTTCATGATGTTTTCCTGGGTAAATTGTGTCAACAATTGGTAGGGGTTCCAAACTAGAGAGTCTCATTGGAGGCACAGAAACTAATTCAAACTTATGGGAGTCTATATACTCATTTTCCCCATTTTACCTACATATGGGTCAGAGGCTTTGATGATGAGCCTATCAAGCTCCCAAGATTTGCTTTTGACTATTTTATTTTGGTAGAAATTTGTAGGCAATTGTTTGTGGTTATTAAAAATGCCCTACTAGAAGAAAAGTGGCCCTCTATGTTCCCAGTTAAAATTGGTAATTTGGCCTGTAACAATATGATGGATGCTTCGGTGATAGGAAGCAACCTGTTGAGTTTTCATTTGCAATTCTACAAGTTGAGAAGGGGTTTTCACAATAAGGGCTTCGCTAGGAAAGTTCTAAGCCTAAGTAATTATCCTTCACCCAGTTCGCACTTGGAGGACCTATGGGAAGATCTCAATGATGAAGAGATAATCTGGAAATGAGATCATTCCAAACTTGTGATTTCACAGATCAAAATGTTGCAATTAAATGTTGCAAGTAATAGCCACTTTCAAGCCTAAAGAGGGAATTCAGGAACCAGAGGCTGAAGACTTTGAAATCATGAAGATGGAACTTGGTGTTTTGAACAAGGATTCTAGAGATCACCTTTTTAAATTCTCAGCTGATCATATGCTCAGGAAGTCATAGAAAGATGGAAGGGAGAAACGTGAGTTGAAACAGTTGGTTTCTACCATGGCTGAGTTCCTTTCCTCGCTTGCTGATGATGGAGCACTGCCACTAGCCCAGTCTTCACAAGACTTCAATCCCAATTCTATTAAAAGCCAGAAGCTGGTGAAACAAATGCAACAAGGGAGGGCTCTAATGGAGGTTGTGAAGTCTTGGATAAAAAATGTTGTCATTGAAGGAAGTGCCTTCATACGCGAGTTTATATCTACCTATCAGGATGGAGAAGGATTACTTGGTGAGGTTCAAACACTAGTTCCGAACTAGGAAATAGAGGAAGTGAAATGTGTAGTGTATGTCATATAGGTTCAAGAAACAGAAACCTATGGCATGGCTAATTTTTTAGTTGAGAATCTGATGAAACTAGTAGAACCCTATATGCTTTTCATCCTAAAATAGAACTTTGGATGGGAAAATGCAATGTTCAAAGCTGCAATCTCTCACACCAAGGCAATAGAAAAGGAGGTGTTGGATATGCATGCAAATGCCCTCAAAGATATCAAAATAGTGAACCCTTCAAGTATTTTGTAAATTGACGAAGGTAACAGGGATGCAGATGCTATGGTCAAGGTCTTCATAGACACAATGAATGCTCTTAGGGAAAATGAAGTGCGTACGGTTCAGGATTTCACTAGAATTGCCAATGTGGAATCTATGTTGCTGCTAAATAGGGGTCAATTACCAAAGTAGGCGAAGAGGATCAAGGAGTTAAGGTGGGAAAAGAATGTGATGTGGGTGAAGCTGACGGGGCTGAAGAATTTACATTTCCAGCCAGCCCAGGAGTTGGTGAATGTATTTCGATCCTAGAAGCTCATGCAGACCACTACGTTAGATGGCCCTATAGGAAGTTAGTAGTTTTCGGGATAGTTTTTCCCTTGCTTTATGCTTTAATTGACATGTCCTTTGAAACTCTATTTTTAGTTATGTAACTGGTTTAAATGGTTTTCTTTCTAGTGTCAGAGAAGCTGAGTTTTTCTGGAGGCTCTCTCGGACATGAAACTATTAATGTTGGAGCATTGAACTAAAAAAGGGTTAGAAAATAGATATAGAATATAGAAGTAGAAGAATAGATAGTTTCTTTTTAAAAGTAGATAGTGAGCATAGACTTTTATTTCTCGAAACAGCTGGTGACTGATTTTTTATTAGACTTTGATTTGATTAATATATGAATATACAGATGCATAGTATGGTTTAGATCTTTGAATCGAAATCTAGAATGTATTGATTACTTTGAGAGTTGGTACATTTGAATCCTTGCATATGTTATTTATATTCAGTCACTTCTAGTTTCGTTATAGCTTATCTTTCTCGAGTTATTCCATAAGTTGTTCATTTTAGAAGTAGGTAATAGATCTCAGTTTACTTCATAGTTAATTCAATTATCTGTTGATTCTGTAAATTACCTCAATACCCAGAAGTATTTGAGTGTTCCTTCTACACTTTCTGGTTAAAAGTGTATGAATTTACTTTTGTGTTGATAATTTATTGAATATCATATAAGGAAGCTGAACCTTAGAAATTCAGAGGGAAGTAATTTCTTATGCTTACCCAACTATTTATGAATCATTTGTCTTCAAAAACATAGTCTTTATTCATTTTCATTTAAAAAGAGGTCGACAAATCTGTTTGCCAATAAATTTTTGGCGACTCTACTGGGGAGAGTCCAGTATAAAATATTAGATTCTCCATTTATTACAATGCTACAAGATGGTGTTACCACACAATGAAGTGTTTCCTATGCTTCAACCTAACATAGGGTTTGGAGACACGCAAGAAGACATAAGCTCAAGCCTTGTTGAAGCAGTGTGGAGATTTAGACGCAGTAACCAGTAGTTTCATCAAGTATGAGAAGTGCTTGAGAAGGAAGAAGAAATAGCTGAGTGACTGAGGGGTATACCAGTTTTTTGTGAAGTAGTCATAGTAGATAGGGTTGCACAAGCCCAAGCAAGAAATTAAGGTCTTTCCTGGATATTGAAACTGGCAGAAAAGAGGTACACAAGAGGTGATAGGACTAGGGGATTGGTTGATGAAGATTTTGAAGCTCTAAGGAATCTTAGTTTCATACCTGATCTTAATACCTGTAAGAAGAAGAAAACTCAAACTTTTAGCAAACCATCTTCACCTCCACCTAGCCTAGTTGTTCCACCCCTTTTTCAAGCCATCGTAACACCTGGTACTGTGGTACCTACTATTCTCAATATTTAGCCCTTGAATTTTTAGTTACCCAACATGGCTGCAAATCAACCCTGGGGTCAAAATATTTTCCCATTGAATTTAGGAGCTAATCCTCCTAGAGATTTACCTAAAGGTGCTAATAAGGTTTTTCCCAAGTTCAGCGGAGGCGGAAAAGTAACCACTGATGATCACCTCAGTGTCTTTCATATTGCTTATGGCGTGTTAAGTGTTCCTACTCAAGAAATAGTAGCCAGACTCTTTGTCAGGACCTTGGTTGACACCGCTGCTGACTGGTTCAGTCATTTACCCAGTGGCTCAATTACCGATTGGAACCACATGAGAGTCTCCTTTGAAGCAAGATTCAAAACTCCTGATAATGATATTTCACTATTGCTTTAGCTTAGTCAAATGAAGAAAGAGATACACGAGCCCATGCGGGAGTTTGTGGCTAAATTTAATAGAATCTTGCAAAGGATACTAGCCAACTCTCCACCAAGTGACGAAAATAAGAAGATTTTCTTCTTAAATGTTGTTCCACCTGACATAAGTTTCCTACTGTTAAAAGATGGAGTGGATGACTTGGCCGCTACCCAGACACAGGCTATTCAGCTAGAAGATACTCTCATAACAGCTAGAAAATGGAAGCAGGCAGTTCAGGCTTCAGGGAGTACCTCATCCTCTACAATGATAGATTGTCTGATGGAGAGGTTAATGAATGATATGGCTATGCTCAAGAGTTAGAAAAATAAGGTGGGTTCTCCATACCAATCTCCTTATCAAGATGTTAGCCAAAGACAATATAATCAACCTTCAGGAAAAACTCCTCTTTTGACAAGTTCACAATCCAGATTACAGATTGAACCTGCACCAAGAGAAACAATGTGTTCCTTTCATCTAAGAACGGATCATGATGGAGAATCTTGTCCTGATTGGTTAAGGTGTCTTCAAATTAATGCTACAAAGGACACCATTGGTATAGAAGAGTTGCGGGAAGAGAAAGACTCGCCCGATATTGGTTTATCTAATTCTTTTTATTTGGAGTATGTGCCAGGCTCTAATAGAGGAGGGAGTGCTTTAGCAACCTTACAAGATCCTGCTTGTGCAATTCTAACAATAAATCAGATAGCGCAGAAGTTTGTCCCTAGTTCAATTACCATTGTTGCCAATGCTAAACGTAAAGAAGCCAGAAATGGGGAGACTCCTGCAAACCCAAAGGGTCCTAAGGTGAAGATTTTGTCAAAAGGTAGTCCAACTTCTTCTCCCTTCGAATTTGTCAAATTTTGTAAAAGTACCACAATCTCTATTTCTCCTACAGAATACCTCAAAATGAATCCCAAAGAGTTGGACAGGTTGGTAAAATATGTTAAAGGAGAGTCAGGTTCAAGCCCCCAATTAGATAAGCCCCTCATAAGTGAGATGACCATAGTTGAAGAACCTCTAGTCTTTAAGCCTCAAGACACCCAACAGACACTAGAAGATAGCCCCTATGTTAATACGGTTGAAAGTGAGATGGAAGAGTAGAAACCCAATCCATTCTATATTTCCTTTCTCCTAAATGGGCATAAACTTAGTAATTGCATTATCGATTATGGTGCATCAGATAACATCATGCCTGCTCCGGTTGCAAGATCCCTAGGTCTCACCTTGACTAAAACCTATGGTCATTTTTATTCTATGGATGGGAACAAGTTCCATTAATGGGTCAGGTCAAAGATGCCCAAGTTGTTCTTGCTGCATACCCTGACAAGCATCTGAAGCTAACCATTTTGGTAGCAGATATTCCAGCGAGTTACGATATGCTGCTTAGTAGAATATTTTGCAAAGATTTAGGGGGGGGACATTAAGATGGACTAGTTAGAGGCCTTGATTCCGATGGGTAAAAAGAAAGTGAAACTTGAACCTGAACCTAAAAATAAGTATACTGTAGTGCCTTCGGATAATCCAAAAGCTCAAATTTTGTATGAGGAGTGTCATTTTGGAAACTATGTCATTTTGGCTAATCTTAAACAGATGGTGAAACTTCTTCTCAAGAAGAAGAGGATATCTGGAAGATGGAATTTGATGACAGTTGCTCCAATTCAGGTTCGGGAGTAGGGGTAGTTCTTTTCCCCTCAAACAGAGAATGTATCCCTCTTTCTTTCAAATTAGATTTCAAAAATACTAATAATACTGCAGAATACGAGCCTTATTGCTAGGATTGGAAGAAGGGAAACTGAGGGGAGTCAAGAAGTTGGTTGTGAAAGGTGATGCTAAACTAATCATGAAACAAGTGAGAGGCCAATTTTCTGTGAAGAATGAGAAGTTAAAACACCACAGGAATTGGTATGGGATGAGTTGGATTTCTTTGACGCTTTCTCTATAGAATTTATACCAAGGAATCAGAATACCAGAGCGGACACCTTGGAAGTGTCAGCTTCACTTTTATTGCCTCATCCTGATTTTAAGACTCAAATATCAAATTGAGATGATTTACAAGCCCAAAATACCTGACAATGTAGAGTATTGGCAATTCTTTGATAGTGATTCCCAGCTTAGAGATTTTCTAGAATGTGTCGCAGGTTTTTCTGATGTTTTTTTTTTAAGGATCTTATAGTGAGTGCAAAGAGGTCTACCAAGATGATGTAGATAGTGATGGAGTGATCCAGTTGAAAGGAAATAAGATTCTCAAAGGCCTTGTGTCTCTTGAACATTTGTTCAGAAGGAAAGATGATAGTATTGTTAAAGAAAAGATATCACATGTGCATAATTCTAAAGAGTACGACAAAATTGATATAGGAGAACAAGATGATCCGAAGTGGATTTCTATTGGTCTGACTTGTACCTTGTCTGAAAAAGAAAAATTGAAAAGGTTGCTCAGGGAATACAAAGATGTCTTCGCCTGGGGATATGAAGACTTGAAAAATTTTAGAGGAGGACAATTTAAACATCAAATCCCTTTGAAACCTGGTGTAACCCCATTTCGCCAAAAATTAAGGAACTATAATCTGAAAGTGTCTGAAGCCATTTTAAAGGAGGTGGAAAAAATGTTATAGGCAAGTATCATATATTCTATCCACCATTCGACATGGATCGCCAATATAGTCCTTGTGAGAAAGAAGAATGGTGAAATCAGGATCTATGTTGATTTTCGTAACCTAAACCAAGCGAGATTGAAGGATAACTATGCCTTACCTATGATGGAACATGTGCTTCAAGATGTTTCTAGATCTGAGGTTATGTCTATACTGGACGGCTATTCTGGATACAATCAAATTAGTTTGGTGGAGAGTGATCAGCACAAAATGGCTTTCATCACCCTGTGGGGAACTTATGCATATAGTCGCATGCCCTTTGGGTTAATCAATGCGGGTGAAACCTTCCAGAGAGAAATGAATTCTTCTTTCGAGGATCTCTAGAACAAAATTATAGTGGTATACTTGGATGACCTTACTATCTTTTCAAAGAAAAGAGGTCAGCATTTAAAGGATCTTGAGACAGTGCTCCTGAGATGTAGAAGTCACGACATTTCTTTGAACCCCAAGAAATCAACGTTCTTTGTGGAGGAAGGAAAATTACTTGGTCATATCGTTTCAAAAGATGGGATTTGGATTGACCCTGAGTGGGTAAAGGCAATTCAATAGCTCAACCTGCCATCAAACAGGAGTGGATTGAAGTCTTTCTTTGGTCAAGTAAACTTTTTGTGAGCATTTGTTCCTGAATTTTCAGATATTACTAAGAATATGATTGATATGATGAGTGAGAAAGTTCCTTTCAAGTGGAGCAAGAATGGGCGTCAGGATTTCAAATATATTAAAAATACAATATCTCAAGCTCCAATGCTAAAGAGACCCAATTTCAAAAAGGACTTTATCATTTATTGCTATGCCTCCGAACATACTCTGTCAGGTAACTAACACAAAAAGATGAGAAAGGACAAGAGGCACCCATAGATTTTATGAGCACGCCTCTGAAAAGACATGAGCTTAAGTACTTCGAGATGGAAAAACATGCCTTTGTTGTGGTAAATGTAGTAAAAAAATTCAGGTATTATATACTTCATTCCCATTGTACATTTTTCATACCTGATACAGCAGTGAAGATTATTTTGACTCAAAGGGAGATTGGTATGAACAATAGAGCAGTTTGGATAGAAAAGATCTAGGAGTATGACCTGGTAATTAAACCAACCAATTTGGTAAGGGGAAGGGTTTATGCAAATTAATAGTAGAGAATGGTGAGCCATCTGAAAAAATTGATGAAGTACCCATGGCATTATTAGTCAGTTTAACCGATCCCTAGTTCTCTGACATGGTCTATTTATTTACTTATGGTGAATGTCAGGATCACTTAAACACAAAAGAGAGGCATAACCTGAAGTTGAAGGTTGGTTGATATGTGATATCTCAGGGGATTCTATACAAGAGGAGTATAGACAGAGCTTTTCTCAGATGCGTGGACACTGAGCAACAGAAAGAATTGTTGAGGGTGTTTCATGATGAGGCCTATGGGGGTCACTATTATTTAACAGTAACAATGTTTAAGATTCTTCAAAATCACTTCTACTGGCTAGGTATGTTCAAAGATGCATACCAATATGTTTGCAATTGTGAAAAATGTCAACTTTTCACTAGGAGACCTCACCTCGCCACCCTGCCTCTTAAACCTGTGATTGTTAATGAGCCTTTCAAGCAATGGGGAATAGATTTCATGGGGCCTTTGAACCCACCATCTAATGCTGGGCATGTCTACATTCTCATAGCCACTGATTATTTTACAAAGTGGGTGGAAGCAGTCCCCACTAAGAAAGCGAACTCTCAGGTGGTGTCCAAGTTCCTCTTAAATTATATTTTTGTCAGGTTTGGGGTACCAGTTAAGATAGTAGCAGACAATGCTACATATTTTTCCTCTAAGGAGATTTTAGCCTTCTGCTATGAGCATGACATATCTTTAGCTCATTCTTCAAACTATTTTCTACAAGGGAATGATCAAGAAGAGTCCAGTAACAAGAACTTGGTGGCAATAATGAAAAAATTGATGGATGATAGTCTCCGTGAATGGCATAAGAAATTGTATGAAGCTTTATGGGCAGATCAAACTACTTTGAAGCGAGCAATTGGGATGGCTCCATTTGAACTGGTATATGGAATAGGGGCGTATGTATCACTGCCTTTGGAAATCTCCTCTGCCAAGCTCCAAGATGTAATTGAAGATGATTATTTTAAAGATCCCCTAGAGAAACGTGTCATGCATTTGACTAAGTTGGAAGAAGAAAGAGAAGATCAGGTGGATCATATTACAAAACACCAGTTGAAAGTGAAGCAGATTTTTGACATCCGAGCATGGCCTCGTACCTTTATGGAGGGAGATGCAGTGCTTCTATGGGATAAGAGAAGAGCTCCTAAAGGTTCTCATGGGAAATTTGAGTCCTTATGGAAGGGCCCATTCATTATTTCTGAAGCCCTTGGTTCAAATGCTTTCCGGTTGTCTTACTTAGATGGTGTGAATCTGCCTTTTACCTATAATGGGCAGGACCTTAAGTTATGCAAACTCTAATGACATACCCTGGTTAGTTTTCATGTACATATTAGGTAGTTTTTCCATGGTTTCCTTTTTGGTGTGTCGTAGTAGTCTATTTTTCTTTCCCTTTATTGGCATTTTCTGTGAAACTAGTTATCTAGAGTTCTCTGCACATTGAGTAATATGCAATCCCTAGCTAGAGCCGATGTTAGGGATAGTTAGAGTTTCCATTGTTGAAGTGTCAAAGACCCTTACAAGTTCATTAATTTTAAGTTCATTTAGTGCATTCCCTTGAGAGTTTTTCCTTGCAGTAATCCTTCAAGCGTTTATGTCCTTCAAAGTCACCAAAGAAATAGCCTTAATCTTTGTCAAGTTCAAATTTAGCCTTCCTTGGGTGAACCTTTTCCAAAGCACATACTTCTCCTGAACCACTTCGAACCACTTTGAACTCTAGTTTGAAGTAGTTCAATGAATATTTTATTTTCTAATGACTATTTTCTGCAGGTGGGCCCTGACCTACATCACCTTTGGATGGTGAACCACTTTGAACTCTGGTTCAAAGTAGTTTGAAGAAGTTCAAAGATAGTTTGTGGGAAGAGTAATGAGTGAAAGGACTGTTTATGGGACCCATGACATAAGTTGGCGGTGTAATGATGGTTAAATCTTTAAGAGGGGCAGTTTTCATTTGACAGGAGCCATGAAGTAAATCACGAATAAATTTTTAGGTGGAAATTAATGAAATCATTGGCACAAGCGGGAGATATCATTTGAGGGATGATTAATAATTATATTAAAGATGGAAAATTTTGAGGATGTCCTATTGCTGGGTCATTATTTCTCACATCATTTGAGATTAATGTCCTCGACTTATACTCATTTAAGTCTACTTTTTCGGGCATTAATCTTTCAAAATATAAACAACATTGTAAGTCTTTCTTTCCTGTTATTGTTTTCTATGGAGTCTCAGCTGGGAGAGAAGAATTTGTTCTAGGTCCACGTGAAACAAGTAGCTCCTCAAGGTTTTTCTCATTACCTGTTTCTGTTTAATATATTGATTCAAGAGGGGGGGGTGTCTGTGTTTTTATTTCTGAGAAAGAGATGAGGTCCAGTTTACATTTCTTCAAGAATGTTAAGAATATGCAATGTCAAGCTCCTATTGTCTCAGACATAGACCTGTTAGGTATACCAGTAGAAAAGATGGTAGTAGACCTCACAAACTATGCAGGGGAAGATTATAGTTTAGAGTTCATGTCGAGTGGATTATTGGAAGCTACAGCTTTTTCGTCATCCGCTGTATGTCTGAAATTGGTCCAGAAATGTATTAATAGATATGATGTAAAATCCAAGTGCATTTTGAATGTGGCAGGGAAAACCCTTGTGCCAGTCAATAGGGAGACTATTATGGCTATTCCAAAATTCTCGAAGAGTCTTTTGTCAATTTTACTCCCACCCAATCTCTAGCTCGGTACAAAGAGAACACAGATAAAAATTAGAGTCATGTAGCTAGGAAGTGGACTCAGACCAATTACAAAGGTGGGTCTCAGTTGCCCAAAGTTCTCACTAAGGATCACATGAAACCTCTCATTCACGATGTGATAGTGTTGCTTCATCAGATTTAAGGTTCGGAACAAGTTCTCTATAAGGAGTGGATGT
The DNA here is from genome assembly GCA_027943335.1 of Chamaecyparis obtusa. Lineage (NCBI taxonomy): Eukaryota > Viridiplantae > Streptophyta > Pinopsida > Cupressales > Cupressaceae > Chamaecyparis > Chamaecyparis obtusa. The sequence goes on from BSBK01010284.1 coordinate 33,267, forward strand.
TTCATTTCATAGAGATAGTCTTGGAAGGAGGGCAACATATTTATTGGGCAGAGATCATCACTAGTTCCTTGAGGGACCAACTTAAACAAGCTCAGGCTATTAAGAAGGGTTTCTATATGTCTTCATATTTTATATACTACCTAGCGTGCACACAGGATTTGTCTGCCATTCAACATGTACCTTGGAATGAAGATCTCTTTATTTATGAATAATGTCCATTGTTGAGAAAGGATAAAATTTTGGAAAATTACAGGAAGGTTCATGATGTTTTCCTGGGTAAATTGTGTCAACAATTGGTAGGGGTTCCAAACTAGAGAGTCTCATTGGAGTCACGGAAATTGATTCAAACCTACGGGAGTCTATATACTCAGTTCCCTTGTTTTACCTACATACGGGTCAGAGGCTTTGATGATGAACCTATCAGGCTCCCAAGGTTTGCTTCTGACTGTTTTATTTTGGCTGAAATTTGCAGGCAGTTATTTGTGGTTATTAAAAATGCCTTGCCAGAAGAAAAGTGGCCCTCTATGTTCCCAGTTAAAATTGGTGATTTGGCCTGTAACAATATGATGGACACTTCGGTGATAGGAAGCAACCTGTTGAGTTTTCATTTGCAATTCTACAAGTTGAGAAGGGGTTTTGACAATAAGGGCTTCGCTAGGCAAGTTCTAAGCCTAAGTAATTATCCTTCACCCAGTTCGCACCTGGAGGACCTATGGGAAGATCTCAGTGATGAAGAGAACATCTGGAAACAAGATCATTCCAGACTTGTGATTTCACAAATCAAAATGTTGCAATTAAATTTTGATATTGAGCGTGTGGAAGAGGATGGTTTTGAAGCCACATGTTCAAAGGATAGAAATCTCCCAGCAAGAAGTCCCCCAGATATAGATTGGAACAAGATAGAAGAAGATGACATAAAGTTGAGGGCTCGAACCATTTTCAAGGTCACAAAAAATTGGTTAACAGAAAAGAAAAAGAAAGGAGCTATGAACCCCCCTCTTGAAAAGCATAGTTCAGGAGACGCCTTAAAAAATTTGAAACATGTCCCATCTAATGTATCTCATGTGGTTCCAAATGCAGGTAAAGTTACATCCCCTAAGAAAAATGTGGTTTCAAGTGGGCATGCCACTGCACGAAGATCGGGACCGAGAACAAGGTCAGAAAAATGTTCTCAAATGGTGGCTTTAGGACTCGATTATCTAAATGTTGAAATTAATGAGGATGATATCGCATTTCCTCCAGATCAACAGGAGAAGGGCCAAGAGACTCTTATCATAAATATAGAGGTACCCCAGGCTGAATGTACTCCTACCAAAACACTAGATAATCAGATAGTCACCGATTCAATTCCTCCCTAGCTAACCGAATCGGTGAATAAGAGGAAGACTTACAAGCCCATTTCACTTCTTGTGAAGGAAATTATTGCTAAATATGCTACCCGGACTCCCAAAGAAAAAATAATGAAGAGTGTTGCTACGCTATCTACCGATCCATCCACTGGAAAGGTGACTGTAGAAATAGCCACTTTCAAGCCTAAATAGGGAATTCAAGAACCAGAGGCTAAAGACTTCAAAATCACGAAGATGGAACTTGGTGTTCTAAAGAAGGATCTAGAGATCACCTTTATAAATTCTTAGCTGATCATATGCTCGGGCAGTAGTAGAAAGATGGAAGGGAGAAACGTGAGTTGAAATAGTTGGTTTCTACCATGGTCAAGTTCCTTTCCTCGCTTGCTGATGATGGAGTACTGCCATTCGCTCATTCTTCACAAGACTTTGATCCCAATTCTATTGAAAGCCAGAAGCTGGTGAAACAAATGCAACAAGGGAGAGCTCTAATGGAGGTCATGAAGTCTTGGATTAACAATGTTGTCACTGAAGGAAGTGCCTTCATATGTGAGTTTATATCTACCTGCTTGGATGGAGAAGGATTACTTGGTGAGGTTCAAACACTAGTTCCAAACTGGGAAATAGAGGAAGCAAAATGTGTAGCGATCGTCATACAAGTTCAAGAAATAGAAACCTATGGTGTGGCTAAGTTTTTAGCTGAGAATCCAATGAAATTGGTAGATCCTTGTATGCTTTTCATCCTAAAATAGAACTTTGGATGGAAAAATGCAATGTTCAAAGCTACAATCTCTCAAGCCAAGGCAATAGAAAAGGAGGTGTTGGATATGCATGTAGATGCCCTCAAACATATCAAAATAGTGAACCCTTTGATTATTTTGCAAATTGACGAAGGTAACAAGGATGCAGATGCTATGTTCAAGGTCTTCATAGACACCATGAATGCTCTCAGGGAAAATGAAGTGCTTACGGTTCAGGATTTCACCAGAATTACCAACGTGGAATCTATGTTTCTACTGAACAGGGGTCAATTACCAAAGCAGGCGAAGAGGATCAAGGAGTTAAGGTGGGAAAATAATGTGATGTGGGCAAAGCTAACAGGCCTGAAGAATTTACATTTCCAGCCAGCCCAAGAGTTGGTGAACATATTTTGATCCTAGAAGTTCGTGCAGACCACCACATCAGATGGCCCCATAGGAAGTTAGCAATTTTCAGGGCAATTTTTCCCTTTCTTTATGCTTTAATTGACATGTTCTTTGAAACTCTATTTTTAGTAATGTAACTGGTTTAAACGGTTTTCTTTCTGGTGTCTGAGAAGCTGGGTTTTTATGGAGGCTCTCTCAAACATGAAACAATTAATGCTGGAGCATTGAACTGAAAAAGGGTTAGAAAATAGATATAGAATATAGAAGTAGAAGAATAGATAATTTCTTTTTAAAAGTAGATAGTGAGCATAGACTTTTATTTCTCGAAACAGCTGGTGACTAATTTTTTATTAGACTTTGATTTGATTAATATATGAATATACAGATGCATAGTATGGTTTAGATCTTTGAATTGAAATCTAGATTTTATTGATTACTTTGAGAGTTGGTACATTTGAATCCTTGCATATGTTATTTATATTCAGTCACTTCCAGTTTCCTTACAGCTTATCTTTCTCAAGTTATTCCATAGGTTGTTCATTTTAGAAGTAGATAATAGATCTCAGTTTACTTCGTAGTTAATTCAATTATCTATTGATTCTGTAAATCACCTCAATACCCAAGAGTATTTGAGCATTCCTTCTACACTTTCCAGTTAAAAGTGTATGAATTTACTTTTGTGTTGATAATTCATTGAATATCATATAAGGAAGCTGAACCTTATAAATTTATAGGGAAGCAATTTCTTATGCTTACCCAACTGTTGATGAATCATTTGTCTTCAAAAACATAGTCTTTATTCATTTTCATTTAAATAGAGGAAGACAAATCTATTCGCCACAACACTTTATACACAAGTCATAAATGATGATATTTTAGTAGTTGAGATTTATGTGGATGATATCATTTTGGATCCACTGATGATGATTTGTCAAAACAATTTTCTAACATTATGGAATCTGAGTTTGAAATGGCCCTTTTGGGTGAACTTACATTTTTTCTTGGCTTACAAGTATCATAGCTTGAACATGGCTTATTTTTGTCACAAACAAAGTATGCTAAGGAAATGTTAAAGAAATTTGATATGGGTGATTGCAAACCAGTTAACACCCCTACAAAAATGAGTTGCAAGTTGGTTAAAAATAATGATAGAATCCTATAGTTAAGAAGACATAATATAGATCCATGATTGGTAGTTTGTTATATCTAACAGCTTCTAGGCTTGATCTTTTGCAAGCTGTATGTTTGGTATCTCAATTTCAATCTGCTCTAAAACAGTCCCATCTTAATGCAAATAATAGTTAGCACCCCTATGGAAATTGGTTGCAAGTTGGTTAAAAATAATGATTCTCCTGCAGTTAATCAGACATAATATAGATCCATGATTGGTAGTTTATTATATCTAATAGCTTCTAGGCATGATCTTATGCAAGCTTTATGTTTTCTATCACAGTTTCAATCTGCTCCAAAATAGTCCCATCTTAATGTAGTTAACTGAATATTGAAGTACATTCAAGGTACACTTGGTTTTGGCCTATGGTATCCATATAGTAATGATTTCACCTTGATTGGTTATAAAGATGAAAATTGGGATGGTTATAAGTATAAAAATAGTACTAGTTGTGTTGCATTCTTTCTTGATGACCAGTTGGCTGCCTGACATAGCAAAAAGCAAGAATGTGTAACTCTATCCACTTGTGAGTCTAAATTTGTTGTTGCTACAACATGTTGTACATAGCTAATCTAGATGGATTATCAAATATCTGATTTAGACATTCAAGTATGAAATTCTATTACTATTATGTGTGATAATATGAGTGCTATATAATTAAGTAAAAAATCAGTCCTACACTCTAGGACTAAGCATGTTGTCATGAAACTTCATTTTCTTAGAGATAAGGTGCTTGATAATGAGCTCCAGTTGGTATATGTCCCTACTCAACAAAAAGTTGCTAACATTTTCACAAAACCCTTGGCCTGAGACACTTTTGAACAGTTTTTCACAAGGTTGAGAGTTGTCTCTCAATCTTTATTGCAATAATTAACTCAAAATGGGGGAGTCTATTTGTAGGTTTATGATCCTATATACAAACATGTTTGTTTCATAAAAGTGGTATCTTTTGTGTCCTTGATGAAAAATGGGGGAGAAAGCATTAGCTCCTTCAGTTGACGTTGATTTCAACATGGATGTTCAGTTTTCAGTATGAGATTTCAACATCAGTTGAAGTTGATTTCAGTATGGATGTTCAATTATTTTCAATATGAGATTTCAGCATTAGTTGATGATCTTTGCTAGTACAATTGTTTTTTTTTACATTTCAGTTTGTTCTGATATTTCAATATATTTTTTATTGATAGTGGGCACAAGTATTACAATTGTGATAGTTACATGAAGTATTGGTACAAGTGATTTGGATTATAGGATGATCAAATAGTATACTTGGTATTCATGGTTGTTCTTTTCATAGCATTTCATTTGTTGTGCTTTATTTATCATAATCATAGTACTCGAATATATATGAATGCTATCATATAGAAAAATATGTATATATATTCAATTCATTATGAATATACTTATTTGTGTATATGCCTATGATGTTGAAGCATTCATTTATATTTATATATGTTGTGACGTATGAAGTTAAGAAAATGATTTTTCCTCAAGGACAATGGGGGATTTGTTGAACGTTATTATCTCTTGATGCAAAATAATATACTTTAATATAAGGTGGCATCATGTTGGTATTTAAAGTTTTTGAATAAGTCAAAATAAAGTGGCAATTGCGGTAGTATTAAAAAAAATTTATCAGCCTCGTTATTTGTGATCTTTGGTAATGACATATATGCTATGCTCATTACATCAAATCTACCATCTTTTGTTTACGGTTATAATATATTGCAAACACAATGATAGAAGCACATCAATGCTAGTAAATGTGTTTAGCATCTTATTTTGGCATATTCTGAGTAGTGAACATGATGAAGTTGTAAGCAATCAACATTATATATTCACTAGGTCATAAAGTGACCACGTGGTTATCCCTTGTGGCGGAATTCAAAGGAACCTAAACTAGCACTTGCACCTTTCAAGGCTGCAAGGGTTACGCTGATAATTTTATATATATTAAATGATGTCATTCTATTGAATTTATGACTAAGAATATTTTTTACTTACACACATAGAGACTCCTTTCTCCCTTCCAATCTCTATCTTATCTTACCCCTCATCATATTTCCTCTATTTCTCTTTGATCTTCTTGGTCTATCTATCTATCTATCTATCACCTCATATATCTTCCACACACTCTCTCTCATGATGTTTTCATCCCCTTTTTATGTCTATCAATATTTTCACCTCTATCTGGGTATGTGCAGGATCACGATATACCAAACTATGGCCTTAAGTGGTAATGGAAAATTAGAAAATCAAGGTTAGTCAACTTGACGTAAAATGTTGAACATATTATGAACCTTATGTGAAAAAGTTGTAAGAATAGAATCTATAGGAAATTGAATGTAGTTTCAAAACTACTAGCCCTTGTCTGAAATTTTTTCTATCTAATTGTTCAAAATTTTAGATTTCAATGCAGTAGTACAAAAAATTCAAGGAAAAGATAAAAAATACGTGTATGTCTAACCACCTTAATCACAATCAAATGATGATATATTTTCCCAAGATTCTAGATATAAGTACTAGAGTCATTCATAGATGTGATGCATATTTTTTTTGTAATTTTTTGCCAAATAAATAATTAATTATAAATTTTCTGCTACAAATTTTTCAGAATAAAAAAACCTCTCATGTCTGACCACCTTAACTAATTCTAAACTTTACAAAATTGAAATTTTTTTCCTTATTGTAGCCAAAGCATAGAATGTGACACATGTTTCAGATTTCAAAAAGGTTAATCAGTTTGAAAGTTATAGTTGTTTTTCAATCAGTATGTCAATTACGACTTTAAAGATAACTCAATTGAAAAATAAGTAATAATTACTTACTGAACTCAAAATTTAAAAGCAATTATATTGATGGAAAGATGATAATGTCTTTAAGAAACTCTTTTTGTTTCATCAATTTTGGGTAAAAAAATAGTCGTGAGCTACATGGTCAAACTCTCGATATCAGAAACTATCTCCTAAAACACGCCTAAAGGGTTGACCACCCAAATTTGGTATTGCCCAAGCAAATACCAAGCCTAATCGGATATCCGATAAAATCAGATATCAAAATTTTTTGGATATCCGATAATATCGAATATCCAAAAATTCTCGGCTAATTCAAAATTTCAATTGCACTAGTTTTCTCAATTTCAAGTTTCATATTAAATTATATTTTTTTATGTTAATATTAAATGAGCTAATTATTTTTTTCAATTTTAAAATATATATTACAAATTATTTATTATGTATTGTATTATTATTATTTATTTCTATATTGTATTATATTGTATTATTATTATTTTTTTTCAATGTTAAATATTAGTATGTATTATATTATTATTATTTATTTATGTATTGTATAATAGTATAATATTAACTTATTAAATATTGAATACAATCAATTGATTTTTTAACTCTGGAAAAAAATTTCACACAGACGTAGAACCACCGTACGCTCATCGTCTGTCCTAGAAACTGATAGAGGCATAAAAATTGGTGTAAGAACATTTAAGGTAAATTATCCACAGAAAGGTATATGAAACCCTTAAATATACATTAAAATGTGGAGAGAGAGAGAGAGAGAGAGAGAGAGAGAGAGAGAGAGGTTTTGGCAAAATTTTGGTGGGAGATATCAGATTTCTGATAATAACTGATATCTGATAGTTTCGAATATTCAATTCTTTTTAGTGGTGTAAAGTAAAAATAATATTCTCTGGGTCCATCCAAAGAGTCACATTTTTTTGTTGAATTAGGGGATTCGAGTTGCAGTGAATCACATTGTGTCTCTAGAGAAGACAAAAATCCACTTTTTGGTTGAATTTTCTCTATTACCAAAGGTATTTGTATCACCTTTTTGGTCTAACTATGTGGAGTAGTAGTCATTGAAAGCCTAAATGAAAGAGGAGACTCACAAATGAAGACGTTGAAGTGTATAGAGAAATGGATAGGGTCGCCCATCAGAATAAGAGACAAGGTATGTTAAATATTAATGAAGATGTCGGCATAGACCCACCTTTGAATGTGGTTTCAAGTGTAGAACATGAATTTGAAGATGAAAATGTAGGTTTTGAAAATGAGAATTTATGTTTTGAAGATGAAAATGTAGGTTTTGAAAATGAACATGTAGATGTGGCCAATGGAAGTGTGGATATTGTCAATGAAAATCCACCAATTGAATATGAAGGAATTGATAATGATAATACTGCACAAGAACCAAATCAACATTACACATCTCCAAATTATATGATAAATTGATGCATAATGGACAGCGGAAGTGTGAAACATGACTAAATTTTTCCTTCAAAACCTTCTAAAAGGTTGGCAGTGAACCTAGAAGACCAATCCTCATGTTGGTGTGTACCCAAGTGGCTCAATTTAGGTTATCACAACCCCACAACTCGGTGCCCAATCACTGAGTCCCAATTGAGTCACAAGCACACCAATCACTAGTTAACAGGGCAAGTACTAGGGATAAATTCAAAGGTCTTTATCTTGTTGTATAATGAGTCATCAAGAACCAGGGTGATTATAAATGTAGGATGTTCTAGGAAGATTCAAGTGCAACATACTCATGCAAACAGTCACCTAAATTAACCCTGTGGCATACTGATCTAACAAAATGGTCTACAGTTTGAAGACACCACAAACACAAAACCTAACTCTTTACAATACTTCTAGCCAGAGTCCTACTTCAAATGTTCTGTCTATATCTGAAATGCATAGCAGTTTTGGTAATTTCTACTAGATTAGTCCTCATCTACTATAATAAGCAACAATTGGAAGTGTCCACAGTTGTCAGGCACTTCTGGCTGACCTGCCCACACCAAATGGAATGAGCTAGGACCAAGGGTGATCTATGGACCTATAGAAATGCAGTCAAAATTGGTCTCAATAGGAAATCACCATAATCCTAAATATCTCTTGCCTCTTGTAATGCATGGTTGCTCGGTAACTACTTGCCAAACTTGTGTTCTATTGATAGGGATTTCTTTGAATTAGTTCAAGATACATTCATCAGAACTTAAGGGAGTTGGGAAACTTCATTAACCATGTCAGGTTTGCTAGAAACACACCGTATAGTAAAGTAGATGATGATAAGGATGACTTACAATGTTTTACGACCCAGAATAGGCTTACGGGTTGCCAGGACTGCGATCTTCTGCTAGGAGTTCCTTGATTTGTTCAAGGCATGTTTGTTTTCACACCAGAGTTGATCAGAGATACAATACCCCTCACAAGTTTGAGAATACAAATAGGAGTAACGAGATATGTTATCATTGGAGGGTTCAGGAGTGTCATAGTTTTGACAGGATGGAAGAGCCTACATGGGCCTGCACTTCACGACAGTCGACTCCCACAACTTGAGTGTCGAAGGAAACACAAGGGAACATGAAAAGAGTCAACCTTACCAAGCTTTGGCTTTGTTCGAATCTCTAATCGATGGTTGCATTGACTATACACAATTGGCTTAGTGGTGCACACTTAAATATGTACACCTAGGGCATCAAAATGCGCCCATCTCCCTGCAAATCCTGACTCCAATCCCATAGAATCTTAGTGAAAGCATAATGAACATGGATTCCACCAAAGGATATCAAATTCCCATGGTGGAATTTGGAGTTCTGTTCAATCTTCAATGGGGACCTGATTTAGGGCATCCAGTCAATGACCCACACTCAATCCACAATAACTTTGAACTAGGCCGCTTCAAAACATAAAACTCAAATACAAAGTAAGAAAAGATATACGGTTGAATGGAAGTGTCACAAAATGTGTCTTTAGATCATCCTACGCCATGCCAGGCTACTGTTCTTTTTGCAGTGAAAGAAGCACCGAGAAAAATTACAGGGAAATAGTTGTTTTCTTTATTGATTTTAAAATAGCAAGATTACAAATTGAGTTTCCTACTTCCCACCTGTAAGGCTAAGTAGGCATTCCCAATGGTTATGTTGGCAACCAACTAGCCATTGGGAATGAATTTACAATTTTTCTTACAAAATTTGTTTGACAACTTTGTAGCATTTGGAAGATTTGTAATCCTAAACTAAGTGACCAATACTTGGTCCTAACTAAATTTTGATGATCCAACATGGATCTTATTAAAAGAAAACCTAGGATCTAAGAAAATAGCCTAGATAAGGTTCAGGATAGCCTATTGACCATTAGCTACCCAAGGGCTTATAAATGCCAATCCCAGGGCTAGGTCTTACAAGTGGTGTCCATGATAGAACCTTCCTTCTTGACATGACCTAAGACTAGGGTGCTCCTACACCATACTCCCCAGGATATTTTGAACTCAAGTTCCTACTTGAGAGTAACTCGTTAATGGTGGTGCTACATTGTTGGATCTGTGCTTCCATCATCCAGGTAGCATCGATTGGGAAGAGTAATAAGTACTGCATGTACTTGTTCTTCCTTATTTTCTTGAGTACCATGGAGTCAAGGATTTCTTCTAATTCCACCAGCTTGCTTTGTGGGAGGTCAGTGACATAATCTCCATCTTCTTCATTTTGCTGGCCCTGCACACCTGAGACATCTGAAACACATTTATAGGAGGTGAGATCTGAAACATTAAATATAGGAGAAATCAGTAAGGTAGGGGGAAGAGAGATTTCATAGGCATTTTCACCCATCTTGTTGAGGATGGTGCATGGTCCCACTTTTTTCATATGTAACTTTGAGTATTTTCCTTTTGGCAATCTCTCCTTCCTTAGCTATGCCCAAACTTTGTCTCCTATTTTGAAGTGAACTTCTCTTCTTTGCTTGTCGATCTACTCTTTGTACTTCATGGTGGACTGCTGCAATGATTCCTTAACCTCTGCTTGTACCTTAGTGATCAGTGCTACCAGTTCTTTTCCTTGTGCACTGACTCTAAAGTCATGGGGTAGGTCTACCAACTCCAAAGGACCTTTTAGATGAAGTCCATAGACTACTTGGAATGGTGTCTTTCCAGTGGATCTATTCAATGAATCATTGAATGCAAATTCTACTTGGGGAAGTATCATATCCCAATTCTAATTGTACTATTTTTTTAGGCACCTTAAGAGATTTCCAAGGGACCTATTGACCACCTCTGACTGTCCATCCATTTGGGGGTGGTATGCTAAAATATAGGTCAAGTTTGTGCCTAGTTTCTTGTGCAAAGTTCTCCAAAAATGACCCTGAAACTTCACATCTCTGTCTGAGACTATAGTCTTCGGAAGACCATGAATTCTTACTACTTCTTTAAAGAAAAGATGAGCAATGTGAAAGGCATCATTAGTGCTTTTGCAAGGTACAAAATGTACCATCTTACTAAACCTGTCCACAATGACAAAGACGTTGTCATAACCCTATTTTTTTCTTGGCAAACCCATCACAAAGTCCATTGAGATTGATTCCCATGGCCCAGTGGGAAGTGGTAGAGGTTGGTATAGTCCTTGGTTAGTGGATACTCCTTTTTCTTGTTGACAAATGGTACAAGACTATACAAACTTCTTGATTTCATTTCCCATTTTTGGCCAAAAGTAACTCCTCTTTACTAAATGTGTGGTTCTATCTATGCCAAAGTGTCCTCCTAAGCAACCATAGTGTTTCTCCTTAATAATGTTTTTCCTCATGGAGCATTTAGGAATGCACAATTGGGCTCCCTTAAATAAGAGTCCATTCTGAATTAGAAAATCAAAAAAATCATTATGATATTTGCCTACCATTTTGGTACACACCTCAAAAATTTCTCCAAAATCTGGATCATTTACATATAGGTGTTTTAGGGAGTCAATCCCCATGCTCTGAAGCTGTACTTCTTCAACCAATCAAACTCTTCTTCTTAGGGAATCATCCACTTTTTTTTCTACCCCCTTTTTGTGTTTGATATTGAATGTATATGCCTACAATTGTTCCATCCATTTGATGTGTTTGACTCCAAGTTTTTCCTGATTGTTTAAGAAGCTTAAGGCATGGTTATCCATATAAACAATAAATTCTTTTGGGATTAGGTAATGCCTCCATTTTTTTAAAGCTTGTACCATTGCATATAGTTCTAAGTCATATGTAGAGTACCTTTTCTTTGCATCATTTAGCTTCTCAGAAAATAAAGCTACAGCCTTACCTTCTTGGCTTAAGACAACACCTATGGCCAAGTTGCTTGCATTCATCTCTGTACCACAAACACTTTGTTGAAATTCGGAAGGGTTAAGATTGCATATTGAGATACTCTATTCTTAAGGTATTGGAAAGCATCATTTGCCTCTCTAGTCCATACAAACTTAGTCTTCTTACTGCCTTTAATAGTATCCAGCATGGGAGCACATACATGACTGAAATTTTTAATGAATTTTCTATAAAATGTTGCAAGACCATGAAAACTTCTAACATCACCTTGATTATTTGGTGTAGGCCAGTTGATGATTGTTGTAACCTTCTCTGGATCCATTTTTAGAGTGCCTTGTGAGATGAAAAATCCTAGGAAGATGAGTTCTTTCTTCATGAACATGCACTTTTCCAAGTTAATCACTAACTTGTGTTGATGGAGTCTCCTCAAGACCTGCTCAACATTATTAAGATGTTCTTCTTTGCTATGATTGTAAATCGAAATATCATCCAAATATATGACTACAAATTTACTAATAAAATCAATGAAAACCTCATTCACGAGTCTCATAAATGTGCTTGGAGCATTGCTCAAGCCAAATGGCATAACAAGCCATTCAAAAAAACCTTTCATTGTCCTAAACGCTATCTTCCATTCATCTCCCAGCTTAATCTTGATTTGGTGATAGCCTAATTTTAAATCAATTTTTGAGAAGTAACCAACAGTGCCAAGTTGATCCAGCAATCCTCCATGCTTGGGATGGGGAACCGATATCTTATGGTAATTTTGTTCAAGGCCCTGTTGTCTGTGCACAACCTCCACTTGCCATCCTTTTTAGGAGCTAGGACTAACGGGATAGCACATGGACAGAGACTTTTCTGAATCAGTCCCTTCTCCAACAATTCACTAACTTTCCTTGCAATCTCTATGTTCTGGGATGGTGTCATCTTGTATGGGGCCTTTTTGGGTAAGGATGAACTAGGTATTAAGTTAATTTGGTGACTAATATCTCTAAAGGGAGGGAGACTTGTGGGTAGGTCACTAGCAGTGATAGCACTATACTTTGCTAATAGGTTCTTGACTTCATTTGGTATAGGATCCTTATCATAAGATCTTATGCTCTCCTTGGGTTTAGAAATTAGGACAAAGGTCTCAGTCTCAGATTCCTTCAACACTTTCAACATTTCCTTCTCACCCATAATGATGACAATAGGTTCCTTTTCAGCTTTATTATCAGGGAAGGGTTTCATGGTGAAGGTTTTCCAATCTTTGGTGATGGAGTAGGTATTCTTCGTACAATGATGTGTGGAATCCACATCATATTGCCATCGCCTACCTAGAAGGATGTGGGAGGAATCCATTTCAACAACATCACAAAGGACTTTATCCTTGAAATCTGCAATTGAAAATTCTATCCACGCTTGTTCAGTTACTAGTGTTTGTTGACCTTTGGTGAGCCAAGAGACATGGTAGGGAAAAGGATGTGGTTTCCTAGGAAGGTTTAGTTTTTGGACCATTTCATTAGATACCAAATTTTTAGTTGAACCCAAATCTATAAGAAAATTACATACCTTTTCATGGCACTTAATCTTTGTCCTGAAAAGGTTTTTCCTTTGTGGAGGTTCTTGGTTTTTTGGTACTTGAAGGAAGACTTGCCTCATCATCAAACATACTCCTTCCTCTAGTTATAGATCCCTTGTATCTACATTGTTCTCTTGTTTGTCCTCTTTAATGAGTTGTGCACTTCTTTCACCCTAATTGTTATTGTTCCTCTTCTCCGGGCATCTTCCTGCATGGTGTCCCAAATGATTGTAGTAATAACACCTTAGGGGTCCATTACCTCTTCCCATGTTTGATCTCCCTCTATTGAAGGGTCTCCTTCCTCTATAGTTTCCTCTAGAGTTGGACTCATTGTTTTCTTTGTCTGCTTGGTCATTGGTCGTGCTGCTGCTGCCATGATTCTGTCCTCTGTTCCAAGACTTTCCTCTTCCTCTATAACTCTTGCCACTATCATTGTTCTTCCCCTTATTAAATTCTTGTTTTCTTTTCCACTTTTCATCTACCTTGAGTGCCATTTGATAGCACTTGTTTACTGTGGTAGGGAAGTGTAGGCTGAGTTCCTCTTGAATGGATACTTTGAGACCATTCATCTATCTTGCTACTTTTTCTTCTTCATCTTCCACCACATTTGTCTTCATGCATAGGTTTAGGGACTCCTTGGTGTAAGAGCCTACATCCATATCCTTCTGCTTTAGGATTTTCTTCCTCCTATGAAGTTTCACCCCATAGTCTTTCGATACATATGTCTCCTTGACTAGGGCTATCATTTTGTTCCATGAATTGATAATACTTCTTCCATTCTTCACCCTCTCTATTTGGATGAAGTTCCACCAAGTTAAGGCTGCTCCCTTCAACTTGGATTTCACCATCTTCACCCTCTGCTTCTCCAGGATGTCCTCACACTCAAAGAAACTTGTTAAGGCCTCTATCCAATCCAAGGCCAAATCTGCATTCATCTTACCACTGAAAATAGGTAAGTCTATTTTCTCTTCCATGGTTCTTCTCCCCATAGACTTCAAGGCATTGATGAAGGGTCTTTGGTCTACCGAAATGTCTTGGTCAGGGTTTTCTTCCTCCTCTTCACTCTCTCCTTCATCACCGGACTCATTCTCTTTATCCTTATCTATCTTCTTCTCAAGTTCTTGGAGCCTCTTGGTAAGTGTTGCATTTGCTGCCTTTTGTTCTCTCACTATCCGTGCTAGTTCCATAGTGGTGACCCTGGTAGGAATTTCCTCATCCTCAGGAGAAGACATGGCTCCGATACCACTTGATGAAGAATAGATAGAGGAAGTTTGAAACAAGACTAAATTTGTCCTTCAAAACCTTCTAAAAGGTTGGTAGTGAACCTAGAAGACCAATCCCCCTACTAGTGTGTAGCCAAGTGGCTCAATTTAGGTTATTACAACCCCACAACTTAGTACCCAATCACTGAGTCCCAATTGACTCACAAGCACACCAATCCCTAGTTAGTACGTCAGGTACTAGGGATAAATTCAAAGGTCTTTATCTGGTTGTATAATGAGTCATCAAGAACTAGGGAGATTATAAATGTAGGATGTTCTAGGCAGATTCAAGTGCAACATACTCGTGCAAACAATCACCCAAATTAACCCTGTGGCATACTGATCTGATAGAATGGTCTACAGTTTGAAGACGCTACAAACAAAAAACCTGACTCTTTACAATACTTCTAGATAGAGTTCTACTTCAAATGTTCCATCTATATCTGAAATGCATAGCAGTTTTGGTAACTTCTGCTAGATTAGTCCTCATCTACTGTAATAAGCAATAATTAGAAGTGTCCACGGTTGTCAGGCACTTCTGGCTTACCTGTCCACACCAAATGGAATGAACTAGGACCAGGGTTGATCTATGGACCTACAAAAATGTAGTCAAAATTGGTCTCAAGAGGAAATCACCATAATCCTAAATATCTCCTACCTCTTGTAATGCATGGTTGTTCGGTAACTGCTTGCCAGAATTTTGGTCTGCTGACAGGGAGTTCTTTGAATCGGTTCAAGATATATTCATCAGAACTTAAGGGAGTTGGGAGACTTCATTAACCTTCTCGGGTTTTCTAGAAACACACTGTACATTAAAGTAGATGATGATGAGGATGACTTACAATGTTTTACAACCTAGAATAGGCTCACGAGTTTCCAGGAGTATAATCTTCTGCTAGGAGTTCCTTGATTTGTTCAAGGCATGTTTGTTTGCACACCAGAGTCGATCAGAGATACAATACCCCTCATGGGTTTGAGAACACAAACTGGAGCAGCGAGATATGTTATCATTGGAGGGTTCGGTAGTGTCATGGTTTTGACAGAGTAGAAGAGCCTACACAGGCCTACACTTCACAACAGTTGACTCCCACAACCTGAGTGTCAAAGGAAATAGAAGGGAAGATGAAAAGAGTCAACCCTATCGAGCTTTGGCTTTGTTTGAATCTCCAATTGACGGTTGCATTAACTGTACACAGACGGCTTAGTGGTGCACACTTAAATATGTACACCTAGGGCATCAAAATGCACCCATCTCCCTACAAATCTTGACTCTAATCCCATAGAATCTTAGTGAAATCATAATGAATGTGGATTCCACCAAAGGATATCAAATTCCCATGGTGGAATTTGGAGTTCTATTCAATCTTTGATGGGGACCCGATTTAGGGCATCCAGTCAATGACCTGCACTCAATCCACAATAACTTCAAACTAGGCCACTTAAAAACATAAAACTCAAATGAAAAGTAAGGAAAGATATATGGTTGAATGGAAGTGTGACAAAAGGTGTCTTCAGATCATCCTACACTGTGCCAGGCTACTATTCTTTTTACAATGAAAGAAACAACAAGAAAAATTATAGGGAAATAGTTGTTTTCTTTATTGATTTTAAAATAGCAGGATTACAAATTGAGTTTCCTACTTCTTGCCTATAAGGCTAAGTAGGCATTCCCAATGGTTATGTTGGCAACCAACTAGCTGTTGGGAATGAATTTACAATTTTGCTTACAAAAAGTTGTTTGACAACTTTGTAGCATTTGGAAGATTTGCAATCCTAAACTAAGTGACCAATACTTGGTCCTAACTAAATTTTGATGATCCAACATGGATCTTATTAAAAGAAAACCTAGGATCTAAGAAAATAGCCTAGATAAGGTTCAGGATAGCTTGCTGACCATTAGCTACCCAAGGGCTTATAAATGCCAATCCTAGGGCTAGGTCTTACAAGTGGTGTCCATGATAGAACCTTCCTTCTTGACATGACCTAAGACTAGGGTGCTCCTACACCAGAAATGAAGTCCCTTTGGAGGAAGAAAGACAAACTTCAAAATTGAGACATTCAAGAAGAACTAATTGGTTACTTGAAATTGATGATAACATAATGAGAAATTTCGATGGCAAGAGATCAGAAAGAATCGTTTGGTTGTGGGTTTCAAAACTTTTTGATCAATTTTTTAGCCACAAGATGTTGGTTGAGAAATATCAAATGTTTGTGCAATTGTTAAAGATGCAGAAGATGAGACGTATACTAGTCAAATTGAAGATTAGTGTGAACACGAAAAAGGAGCAGAATGCTATTATTGTGAGAAATATTTTTAGTGCTCTCAATTCCATTGGGAAGACTACCAAGGACAAAGATAAGAGAGGTGCTAGGAGGGTTATTACAACCTCCTTAATAAGTCATCATTTGAGAAAGACTCGTTCAATGAGACAAACTTGTGTTGACTTGAATCTAAATCATAAATCTTTGGATAGAGCACTTGCAAGAAGAGAAAGACTTGATGATCCTCTTCAAAATGATACATGGGCTTATGGTGGGAGACTTTCACGTTGTGATAAGAAGCTTACCAATGCTATGAAGGATCAAATTCAACTATTTTGGCAATCTAACGCAAGAGTGTCACCAAATGTGAAGGATGTCTTGAAGTTGAGAATTGGCATTCGAGACCGCACCCACATCCCAAACATTATTTGGAGGTGAGTCAAACAATGTTGTTCAAAAAATTTTGTGAGACACATCCAACATTCCAAATATCACAAAGAGCTTTTGAAGCCTTGAAGCCTTTTTTTTTGTGTGCCTCTTAAGATTCGAAATACTTGTTGCAAATATCATGTGGAGTTTTAAATGCACCATGAATTGTTATGATCCATTCATTCTACTTTGCATGGTAGTGAAATGTTGGAGGAGTGTGGTACAAGTGCTCTTCCAAAATCATCAAGAGACTTGCTAGATCATTTTTTATGTCCTAGAGATGATGGATGTTTATTTTATCGAAAAGATTTCTTAAATGACAAGTGCTAAGAGTGTGGTGGGCTAGTGAAGTTTGTTGAATGTTTTCATGAGGGATGTGAACATGATTTTGGAAAGACAATTGTCCATAAAAAGGTATATGAAACCATTAAATATACATTAAAAAGTGGAGGTGAAGGATCTAGATGTGAGTTGGTTACTAAAGAATGCAATGTAGCTGATTTTATTTCAGATTTTAGGAAGAATATTTTTTAAAAGTATGCAAGGCATAGTCATAGGTCTCAGTGGTTGGATCAACAATTCAGGATGTGTAAGGAAAATTTCCCAATTGACACTATTATATCGGTTGTTGACTTTGCAGAGAACTATACATTGCAGCCCAAAAATGATTTGCAAGCTCAATATTACAATTCTATTCAGGTTTCTATTTTTGTGCATATAACATATAGACATTCCCCTGATAGTACAGAAGATGACCGAAAGATAATCAGAGAGTACCATTTTTATATGAGCAATGATAGATTGCACTCATTCGAGTTTTTCCAACATTTCTTTGAGAATTATTTTGAGTGGGTGTGGGAAAATAATATTGATATGGATAGACATCTCATTTGGTCAGATAACTACACAGGTCAATTAAAAAATGCTTGTATGTTTTATTGGTTATGTAGAATGCATGTAGAGAGAGGTGTACCTCATATTTAGAGTCTTTTTTAGGCCGATCATGGAAAAAGGGAGCATGATGGAGCAGGTGCATGTGTAAAGAGAGCTCTAGTTAAGGAGCAACTGAGGATTTCAGGTGCCAAAATCATTGATGCTCATTCTATTGTTGATTGGTGTACTTCAACATTGTCACGGGGGGGACTCTTGATTCAGCGGTGCACAGATTCTTTTGGTTGGTTAAGTTGGGCACAATAGGAGATAGGTTGGATTGTCAAACTATGAAAGATTCTTAAAAAATGCATTCATTTCAAAGCTCAAATGCTAGTACATGGACCATTTGGACACAAGAGTTGGCTTGTTATTGTCTGAGTTGTCTTTAGTGTGATTGGGATAAGTATGAGTCAAGTGAGTGGGTTGATACATGGGTTCCACATTATCTTACTCCTTTATCTCTCACAGTCTCTATAATAAATGATGACATGGATTGTTCACTTGAATATGACCATCTTTCAGATTTTCTACAGCCAAGACATGTTTTTGCATTGGTTGCAGCACAAGGGAATGATGAAAGATCAGATTACTAGTTAGCACATTCTATACGAGGAAAGCAGAAACTTGCACAACCGACAACAAATGATGATATGTTCACATATCCAACAAGATCATATGTTATTGCGGGAACATGGTTGCACACATATATGATTAGAAATAATGGCATTCCTGTGTTTGAAGACTATGAGAAGCACAAAACTATTCTCATGTATTCACACCTTGTTATAGCAGTCAATGTTAATTTGTTGAAACATCAAGGAAAACCAAAGACAAAGGAACTTTAGACTATTAGTACTATTGATCATGAAGAAATATTGAATACTCTCAAGCACAGAGATGACCCTTTAGGCACACTTTAGTAGGTAAGTTCAACTCAAGTTGCAAGGTTTTCCATGTTTATTACGATTACGTTCAATAAATTAATTGTAGTTTTTTTCTTTATTTCTTTGAGCCAATAAACATAGTTTTGTATGTGGATTGTAAATGCAGTTGGATACATATATGATAGATATAGAAGATCTAGGTGTGCATTTGATTAGCCCATCTTTTATGACGGTAAACTTCACTATGCAGTGTCTAGTCATGTTCTTTGGTTTGTTTAGTTACTTATACATGTTCATAATCTTTTTCTCAAACCTATATAAAGTTCTTATATTCTCTATTAACTTTTCTTCTGCCTTCTGAATGCAGGGATTGGAGCGAAAAGGACACTTATTTTTATATATAGTTGTGTAATTTGCATATTTAGATGCCATATTTTGTATATAAAACCAACAATCGAATGTAATGTGCATAGTTAGATGCCAAATTTTGTATATAAAACCAACAATCAAATGTAATGTGCATATTTAGATGCCAAATTTTGTATATTAAAATAACAATCGAATGTAATGTGCATATTTAGATACCAAATTTTGTATATAAAAACAACAATCAAATGTAATGTGCATTTTTAGATGCCAAATTTTGTTTATAAAAATAACAATCGAATGTAATGTGCATATTTAGATGCCAAATTATGTATATAAAAAATTTGATGCAATATTTGAAATATAAAAGAGCCCATGGGGTTGATTTGCACATATTAAGAGCCCACATTTGTATCGTCTTAATGCCATGTAATGTGCAAAAAATGTGTTTCCTTACTATGAATGTTGTATCCTTATATAATTTGTATCATCTTAATTTTGTATCCTTACATTTGTATTGTCTTAATTCCATGTACATTTGTATCGTCAAATGATGTAATAGTTGGAGTCATTGAGTCAAAATTGGTCAAATGTGTCCAAAGTAAAATGATGATTCCCTAGGGTGAAGGGATAGTGTTCAAGGATTGCATCTTGGCACTGAATAGACTACACCATTAGCTCTGGTTGGGTGGATAAATGCTATTGACAATCCATTTTCAACCACTGAGTCAGTAAAATGTTTTGGACCATGCCGAACCAAAGTGTCCCCAAGGTGCACTAAGAACAATTGGGCAACAAACTTTTGAGGCTCAGTTCTCAAACTCCGTGAGAAGTATCAGTGATCTATGAGATGCTACAAGACCATGTTTCTGAGGTATACAATAGCCTCTCTCAGTTCTAGGAGATTCAAATTTGTTTGAATTTGGCACGCCAGTCTCGCTCGATGCCAAAACTTGCAGTGAGGGTTAGTTGAAAGTTGCACCAATGGGTTTCTTTCAAACCATTCATCCCAACATCGAATGGACTATTCCATTAGCTCCATTTGGGTGGGTAAATGCTAGGTACAACCCCATTTTGACCATTGAGTCAATAGAACGTTCCGGACCATGCCAGACCAAAGTGTCCCCAAGGTGCACTAAGCTTGATTGGGCAGAAAACTTTTGAGGCTCAGTTCTCAGACTCCATGAGAGGTATTGGTGATCTGTGAGATGCTACATGACCACATTTATGAGGCCTACAATAACCTCTCTCTATTTTTGGAGATTCAATTTTTTTTTAATTTTGCGTGCCAGCCTCGCTCGATGCCAAAACTTGCAATGAGGGTCAGTTAAAAGTTGCACCAATGGGTTTCTTCCAAACCATTCATCCTAGCACTGAATGGACTGTTCCATTAGCTCTAGTTGGGCTGGTAAATGCTAGGGACAATCCCATTTTGACCACTGAGTGAGTAGAACATTTCAGACCATGTTGGACCAAAGTGTCCCCAAGTTGCACTAAGCACGATTGGGAAATGAACTTTTGAGGCTCGGTTCTTGGACTCCATGAGAGGTATTGATGATCTGTGAGATGCTACAAGACCATATTTCTAAGGGATAAAATAACCTCTCTCCATTCTGGGAGATTCAAATTTGTTTGAATTTGATGCGCTAGTCTTACTCGATGCCAAAACTTGTAGTGAGGGTCAGTTGAAAATTCCACTGATGGGTTTCTTCCAAACCGTTCATCCTGACACTAAATAGATTGTTCCATTAGCTCCAGTTGGGTGGGTAAATGCTAAGGACAACCCCATTTTGACCACTAAGTTAGTAGAACATTCTGCACCATGCTGGACCATGTTGAACCAAAGTGTCCCCAAGGTGCAGTAAGCACGATTGGACAACAAACTTTCAAGGCTCATTTCTCAAACTCCATGAGAGGTATCGATGATCTATGAGATGCTATAGGACCATGTTTCTAAGGCCTATAATAACCTCTCTCCATTCTGGGAGATTCAAATTTTTTTGAACTTGGCGTGCTAGTCTCGCTCGATGTCCAAACTTGCAGTGAGGGTCAGTTAAAAGTTGCACCAATGGGTTTCTTCCAAACCATTCATCTTGGCACCAAATGGACTATTCCATTAGCTTTGGTTGGGCAATTAAATGCTAGGGACAACCCCATTTAGACCACTGAGTCAGTAGAACATTTCAGACCATGCTGAACCAAAGTGTCCCCAAGGTGCACTAAGCACGATTGGGTAGCGAACTTTTGAGGCTCAGTTCTCAGACTCTGTGAGAGATATCGACAATCTATGAGATGCTACAAGACCGCATTTCAGAGGCCTACAATAATGTCTCTCCGTTCTAGGAGATTCAATTTTTTTTGAATTTGTCGTGCCAATCTCGCTTGATGCCAAAACTATTGCAAGTTGAAAGTTGCACCAATGGGTTTCTTCCAAACCATTCTTCTCAGCACCGAATAAACTGTGCCATTAGCTCTGGTTGGGTGGGTAAACACTAAGGACAACCCCATTTCGACCACTGAGTTAGTAGAACGTTCCAGACCAAAGTGTCCCCAAGGTACACTAAGCATGATTGGGCAGCGAACTTTTGAGGCTCATATCTCAGACTCCGTGAGAGGTATTAACAATATGTGAGATGCTATAGGACTATGTTTTTGAGGCCTATAATAACCTCTCTCTATTCTAGGAGATTCAAATTTGTTTAAATTTAGCGCACTAGTCTCACTTGATGCCAAAATTTATAGAGGGTCAGTTGAAAGTTGCACCAATGGGTTTCTTCCAAATCATTCATCCCAGCACTGAATGGACTATTCCATTAGCTCTGGTTGGGTAGGTAAATGCTAGGGACAACTCCATTTCAACCACTAAGTTAGTAGAACATTCCGGACCATGTCAGACCAAAGTGTCCCCAAGGTGCACTAAGCACGATTGGGCAAAAAACTTTTGAGGCTTGTATCTTGGACTTCGTGAGAGGTATTAGTGATCTATGAGATGCTACAAGACCACATTTCTAAGGCCTACAATAACCTCTCTCTATTCTGGGAAATTCAAATTTGTTTGAATTTGGCGCGCTAATCTCGCTTGATGCCAAAATTTATAGTGAGGGTTAGTTGAAAGTTGCACCAATGGGTTTCCTCCAAACCATTCATCTTGGCACCGAATGGACTATTCCATTAGCTCCAACTGGGTGGCTAATTCTAGGAACAACCCCATTTTGAACACTGAGTCAATAGAACATTTCGGACCATGCTGGACCAAAGTGTCCCCAAGGTGCACTAAGCATGATTGGGCAGTGAAATTTCAAAGCTTGATTCTTGGACTTCGTGACAGGTATTGGTGATCTGTGAGATGTTACAAGACTGTATTTCTAAATCCTACAATAACCTCTCTCCATTCTAGGAGATTCAAATTTGTTTGAATTTGGCATGCCAGTCTCCCTCAATGCCAAAACTTGTAGTGAGGGTTAGTTGAAAGTTGCACCAATAGATTTTTTCTAAATTGTTCGTCCTGACACTGAATGGACTATGCCATTAGCTTCAGTTGGATAGGTAAATGCTAGGGACAACCCCTTTTCGACCACCAAGTCGGTAGAATGTTCTGGACCATGCCAGACCAAAGTGTCCCCAAGGTGCACTAAGCATGATTGGGCATAAAACTTTCGAGGCTTGTATCTTAGACTTTGTGAGAGGTATCATCGATCCATGAGATGCTACAAGAATGTGTTTCTGAGGCCTACAATATCCTCTCTCCATTCTGGGAGATCCAAATTTGTTTGAATTTGGCACGCAAGTCTCGCTTGATGCCAAAACTTGTAGTGAGGGCTAGTTGAAAGTTGCACCAATGGGTTTGTTCCAAACTGTTCATCCTGACACCAAATGGACTATGCCATTAGCTCTAGTTGGGTGGGTAAATGCTAGGGACAACCCCATTTTGACTATTGAGTTGGTAGAACGTTCTGGACCATGTCAAACCAAAGTGTCCCCAAGGTGCACAAAGCACAATTGGGTAGCGAACTTTCAAGGCTCAGCTGTCAAACTTTTTGAGAGGTATCAGTGATTAGTGAGATGCTATAGGACCACATTTCTAAGGCCTACAATAACCTCTCTCCATTCTGGGAGATTCAAATTTGTTTGAATTTGGCATGCTAATCTTGCTTGATGCCAAAAAACTTGTAGTGAGGGTTAGTTGAAAGTTGCACTAATGGATTTTTTCCAAATCGTTCATCCCGACACCAAATGGATTGTTCCATTAGCTTCAGTTGGGTGGGTAAATGCTAGGTACAACCCTATTTCAACCACTGAGTCAATAGAATGTTCCAGACCATGCCAGACCAAAGTGTCTCCAAGGTGCACTAAGCATGGTTGGACAGTGAACTTTTGAGGCTCCTATCTCAGACTCCGTGAGAGGTATCGACGATCTGTGAGATGCTATAGGACCATGTTTCAGAGGCCTACAATAACCTCTCTCTATTTGGGAGATTCAAATTTATTAAAATTTAGCACGCTAGTCTCGCTTGATGCCAAAACTTGCAGTGAGGGTCAGTTGAAAGTTGCACCAATGGGTTCTATCCAAACCATTCAT
Source organism: Chamaecyparis obtusa (assembly GCA_027943335.1). NCBI lineage: Eukaryota > Viridiplantae > Streptophyta > Pinopsida > Cupressales > Cupressaceae > Chamaecyparis > Chamaecyparis obtusa. The sequence continues at coordinate 57,286 of BSBK01010284.1, forward strand.
CCTGGCACTAAATGGACTATGCCATTAGCTCTGATTGGGTGGGTAAACGCTAGGGAAAACCCTATTTTGACCACTGAGTTAGTAGAATGTTCCGAACCATACCGGACCAAAGTGTCCCCAAGGTGCACTAAGCACAATTGGGCAGCGAACTTTCGAGGCTCATATCTCGGAGTCTATGAGAGGTATCAATGATCTGTGAGATGCTACAGGACTATGTTTCTGAGGCCTAAAATAACCTCTCTCCATTTTAGGAGATTCAAATTTGTTTAAATTTGGCACACCAATCTCGTTTGATGCCAAAACTTGCAATGAGGGTCATTTGAAAGTTGCACCACTGGATTTCTTCCAAATAGTTCATCTTGACACCAAATGGACTGCACCATTAGCTTTGGTTGGGTGAGTAAATGCTAGGGAACAATAATAGTTGAAGTTTGTAATTGAATCAATCAATAAAAATAAAGTTCTTTGCATTTCTGTAGTTCTCTGTCCTATGGAACGGTCTAAGCAACAATGAATTGATTAGAATAAATCTAATGTGATCTTGGCTTGGTTGTGATATAGGAATGATGTCTTCTATTTGTTTACAAGTTTATGTAACTATTTCATTGTTTGGAATATCATTCCAATATTAGAATTGACTGATGTCGAGGACATGACTAACATTGTAGGCACACATGAATACAATGTAGCACATAAATTTTGAATTCACTTAAATGATGAATTACAGGTGTGAACACACATAGCACATAAAGCGTACACATAAATTTGATTAATTCATGAAGCATACATGTAGCACATATTGTATAAAGCATACAACATGAATTCACTTAAGTCATGCACGTAGCCCATACACATGAATTTAGGTTATGAAGAATGTACTTGAATATACATGAATATACTTAAGGCATAAATCATACACATGAGTACATACACACAAGCAAATTTACATACTAACAATAAATAAATGACCACACAATTAACAAATTGGATCGAATATCAAGTTTCATATATATCAAAATAAACAATAATTATGTACATATTTACATGTCAACATATCTAGATACAATGTGGCATATGCCATCTCAAAATGTGTCGTATCACATCTCAAACTAAGAATTTCAACTACAAAAGTTTCTAGGACATCCTATTCTATTGGTGGATCATCAAAATGCAGCCTCTTTGAAGTACTCTTTGGCACTGATGGATCCTACATTCAAACAAAAAAGTGAAACCCCAAGTTAGATTAAAATTCAGAATCATAGTCAACAATAATAAATAAAATTTAAAATTAAAATTGAACTCTCATATATCTCACCTCTCTGTCTCCTCCCGCGGACAGGAGACCTAATATATGTCCTTGGTAGTGCAGGAACAATACCACCAATGTCGACTCCGACCTGTATATGTTTTTGAACATGAGATTGATCTACGAGTTATATTATTTAATGTTAAATACTTCCAATAGAAAATATATGTTTAGAAAATAACTAAATTAACATTAAAACTTACCTGAGTTGAACTTTCTTTAGGAAATATTGGCTGAGTCATCAGCAATACAAACCCGTGGCGTTCTACCTCCCTCAAACTAGGAGTGACCTACAAAAGTCAAACAGATACTTCATACTATCATAACTTGATCATATTATATATACTTGATAGTAAAATACACACAAATAACTTGAGAAATATATGTACCATAGGGCTATCAATGCGAATGGATGTGCTTGTGACTCTGTCATGATGATAGGGTCTCACGATATCATTGGATGCCACTATGTGACAAATAAACCATGTAAATTAAAAATAAGTACGCACAACTGAAAAATATACATGTATGCATAAACAAACTAAATTAATTAATTACCTTTCCCTTGTCAATTCCAGACACCTGCACCGCCTCACATTGCCCCCCGGTGGCAACTGGTGACACCTACATCAATATGTAAAAGATGATCATAAAAATTAGAAAACAATGTACATATACTATTATCATAATTTAAAAGGAAACCAATGAGTACATTAAAACATATTTACTGTGGAAGTGTCAAGACCAAATGATATGGCCGAAAGTGTGGACCCCTCCACCTATGCCATCTCCTCCTTTGTCATCAACTGAACATAAATGTAACACATAAAAAGACATGAGTGGGAAATTATTATAATGAAATTCTACTAAAAATATGAACAATAAAATTTAAATACAATGTAAAAAGTGAACTGTTTACTCTTACCATAATAGTGGAAGTCCATGGCTCTGTAGGCTCCTGATGCACATCTCCATGAGCTACTTTAGTGCGTGTAGTGTGCTATGTAGAATCATCTACATCAAAGGCAAAATTATATGCATCACTATCAGTCAGGGGACCTAAGCACATATTCTTTCATATAATGCAAGTGTGGGGCACACAAACATGTGAGCTCATGGAGGATGTGGAAGCACCATAAGCATCAGGACGAGGAGGCAACAATGTTGTGCTTTGCATAACCAGCAGATCACTCAAGGTGTGAATGTATCGAATAGTCTGTGAGTCGGCCTCAACAATAATGTCAGGATACTGCACTGTGGGAGGTGGTGAAATCTCGGGAGGGGGGACATATGTGTGGGATTTTACCCATTGTGCCATTGGCCTATCCTAAGGAGCGCCTAAACCTACACCCTGGTTCGGTCTAATATTCCAATAATTCACCTTGTGGCCGAGCACAAATTCAACATACAATTTTTTAATAAAATAAAATGGGACATCCAAATTTTTGTGAGGTGGCCTATAAAAAACCATCCACCAACGATCCCAAAAGTTGTCACGTATTACACTATTTGTGTACCATTTAATTGACAACTTGGTTTTTTTATGGTATACTTTTAGACCGGTTTTAGGATCCACAAAAAGATTAGCTATGTCATGTTTTGTTATATTTAGGTTCATGACTTGATCACAATCAAGCCCATCGTCAAACTGGGCGTGCATGAAATCGCGCCAAAGAAGTGCAACACTATGTTGTTGTGTAAGTTTCTCCATGTTCTCAATAATTGAGTTCAATGTCATAAACATGGGGAGCAATGTGGGGATATTGGCAAAGGTGGTTTGAAATCTTCTACGTTGATTTAGATTATCTCCTATTAGATTTTCTAAACGGTGAGGGTTTGTGACTGGTATGTCTTCTGGAGGTGGTTCTGGATTGTTTGCGGGATCATTAGGAGGGTTTTCTGATTCCATGTGTGACAACAATGAAAAAACAAATAGATAATTACAATGAATTTTTTTTAAAAAAAAGAAAACTCATTGCTACCCTAATTTTTATATAAAAAACTATAAATTTCTATTTAAAAATAATAAAAATTTGAAGCTTTCACATACCTTGGGATTTAAGCAAAATTAGATAGGAGATTTGAAAGCCAATATTCATTTACCCTAGCTATGTTCACATTTTCACAATGAGAAAATGTTGAACGCGACTGGGGTATAGAGTTATATATTTACTGGTAAATATCAAATATCCAATAATATCAGATATCTGATTAAGCCTTTTTCTTTGGCTTTTGGCTTGGCCAGGTGTATTAACACACATGCCTACTAAAAAGTCAACATATGCATTTGTGCACTTTTGGATGAGTGAAAATAAGTTTTTTTCACATCGCCACTTTTTGGCATACCATGATCCTGCACATACCCATCTCACTTTTCTGTTTCTATTATGCATTTTACTCATTATCACCTCATCTCCTCTATTCTCTCCTTATATTTTGTTATCCCTCTAATTGTCATTTTCTATATGAAATGGATGGCCTAGCATTTTGAAATCAATAATTTAAAATTGGCCCTACCACATCTCTCTCTCTCTCTCTCTCTCTCTCTCTCTCTCTCTCTCTAGACTGATATGTGTATATCTATTTTTATCACTATTTTTTGTCTATTGTGATTTTTTAATAAATGCTTTCATGGATAAAAATAGGAGAAATCATGGCAAATAATGAGAAATCTTCAATAGTTACAACAATTTCACTTCTTGTAGAAAATATATCCGACTTATCAACTAAATAAGATGTTGAAGATATAAATTTAATAAAGACTAATAGGAAGCATGCAATTTGTATATTTGGCATATAATTAAGAGATTAAAAAATATATCTTTTTTATTTGATGAATACATCACTAATTATGAAAACATAATTTTATTTGAAACACTTCAACAATGCATTATATACAAAAAATATGTTTATTTCTTAATAGATCCATATTTACAAAGAATAACCATTGACATGGAAATATTTTTAATAAGAATGTTTATTTTTTTAAAAGTATCCATTTCTTGCTAAATTAGGTCACAATGATTATTAACTTGCTTTGCTAAAAGAGTAAACTAAATTAGGGTTTGAAAAGCATAGATATGAAATCTCATATGAATCTCACATTGGATTTTGGAAAGGGGTGAAAATATTTGCCAAGCACAAAAGGAACCTATTTTCACACTGAATCATGAAACGTGATTTCCAATTGTAAAGAGGATCTTAACTACAAGATACTCCATGGCGGATGCAAGATCAACAGGAGCCTTGTCACTGACTCAGCATAACTACCATTTTTTAGATATCAACTAATTCTTCCCATGAGAAATCACAGGTTCACCTTTTGTGACTTGGGAATTGATTGGCATAGTTATTCTCATGTTTTTTTATATCTACTTTATTTACACTCTATGATATTAATTACTTAATTATGTAATTACATAATTCTTGTCTCTCAATTTGACCAATGTTAATTTTTACTTTTTTTAGTGCGAGCCCTTGCAATTTATGTATAGTAATAGCCCATGACATGGTAAATGGGAGTTGTCTTCAACTACCTAATGTGATAGGCACAACTAGTATGATCTTTGGATAATGTTCATTACATGAAGGCCCACAATAAATATCAAAATGTATGGCAACATGCATGGGCATAGTTGGTAGCTTATAGCCTGACCCATAAACAATGGACCAATAACCTCACCAAGAACTCCATGAACAAGTCTTGCCTGTATCCATATATTCGTTGTAAGCATAATTCTCTCTCTCTCTCACACACACACACACACACAATATATAGATATATATATATATATATATATATATATATATATATATATATATATATATATATATATATATATATATCATCTTATTGTAAAATTGAAAAATAAACTTTCAATAGAAAAAATATAAGGGGTTTCCTTCTCCATTAGATAGCTCTCTCTCTCTCTCTCTCTCTCTCTCTCTCTCTCTCTCTCTCACACACACACACACACACACACACACACACACACACACACACACACAAAATAAAAATAAAAATATATCATCTTATTGTAAAATTGAAAAATAAACTTTCAATAACAAAAATATAAGGGGTTTCCTTCTCCGTTAGATAGCTCTCTCTCTCTCTCTCTCTCTCTCTCTCTCTCTTGATGATAAAGACTAATTATCTTCCTTATTTTAAGGTTTTATTTCATTTGTGCTTTGATCCTTCTAAGCAGATGCATAGTTTATTCAAATCTATCCCTTCTTCAATTAAATCTTTCTTGCACAAACAACTTCATTTGCTAAATGACATATCAATTGACCTCATATAGTGCATAAATATATGGAAGCAGTAGAGAAAACATTTTTTCTTAATTGACATGTCATGCCTCTTTGGTGTACCCATTGCACACTAGGTGCAGTTGCTAGTTATAACAGTTTTGTAAATCATAAATTTAATTATTATCTATTTTTATATTTTTTAAATGCCACATAAATTTTGTATTTACTACTTTATTATTAAAATTTAAATTTATGTTCTCCCTAAAAAATAATTATTAACTATCAAAAACATTGTAAAATATTAGATCATTTCTGCTTGACATTGAGTCTTAAATGGTTGATTTGTATCAATCAATATAATATTTAATATTTAAGTTTACAATTTAAATATTAATTTTTTTGATATTATATTTTATAATATATAAAAGCATACACATAAATTTTAAACTTATAAAACCAACTCAACCTTCATAGAAGACTTTCAGACCTCCGTTGAATTCGTCACTGTGAAATTCAATATCATGATGGTTTTGGTGGTTGTAGAATCAGTAGGATACAGTGGCAACTCTTCACAGTATTTTTATATAATAAAAAGTAGAAAATATTCCCCTATTAGATCACTATCGTTTTCATGGTTTGAGGGATCACTTTTATTGACTTGTCACCTGATAATGTCTACCCACTCCTACGACTATTTTAATATCGTATATAAGCTCTGGCCTTCCGTAGGAGATACAAACTAGCAATCACACCTTAGTGTGCAATGGGTACGCCGTAGAGTTATAGAATATATATAGGGAATTTATATCTACCATCATGAACAACCTAACAATCTATACCTTATGCCATTACATATTCCATTACCATTTTTTTAAAAGCTTCTAAAACCTTTGCAATATATCCATTTTGTGAATATCTAACAATTATAATATTCTATTAGTTGACATCTTTGTTGGACATTTTGTCAAATAGTTGATGTGCCTTGTCTATAATTCCATATTAATAAAATTGAACTTAAATGAAAGGGAAGAAAACAAAAAACCATTTCCGATAAACAATTTTTCAAAAATCAACATGTTGAAAGGATGAGAACACATCTAATCACTTTCTCACAATTACAAGCAATTGGGATCCTTACCGAAAAATAGACTTGTCGTTCACGACCAAATAAAGAACAAAGCTTAAAATACCAAACAAGTAATAATTTTTTAATTTAAATTCCCCCTTATACCTAGTCGAACAAACATATAATCTCTTTCCCTACATGACTTTGCATGTTGTTACATGCGTTTGCCAAATAAAAAATCTTTTTTGCATGCAATGGACAGGTGGAACACAAGGAGAATAGATTGGGAAAAATTCTGCAATTTTGCATTTAAAACAAATCATCCTCCGTTTAAGAAAAGAGCACTGTTAATTTTTAGGTTTTCATGTTTTGATTTCTTGATTGTTGTCAATGATATTTTCTCTTTTCTCTTAGCTTCATAATTTATTAGTTGGTTTTTACAATCAACTTGTGTTATTCTCTAACTTTATTATGCAAATTAGTTCTCTCATAAGCTAACTTACTTTGATACTAAACTTAATCCAGAATATGCTATGAAGCAAATGGCTCTAAATCTAAACCAACCTCTGTTGGGTCTATTACTTCAGTCATGTCGAGATAGGATTTATGCTTCGTAGGGAATTTTCTAAGCACACAAGTACGTCTTACAACTATCCAACCACTAAAAATGAAACTAGAATTTACACAGGCTGCAGTTAAATTATGTTAATTCTAAACAATATTTTACTGTGTCAAATATGCTTTTCTAGCTCAATTGTATTGTATCCAATCCCTAAATGTTGCGACCAATCTTTCAACTATGATCTTATATATTTGATGGAGCTAGATAAATCTCTAACAAAAATTCTTTGTGGTGTATGTTAAACCATCTTTATATTGTCAAGTCATTCATTCATTGTACTAATATGAATAACTCCATTTTTCCTATTTCTTGTGGAGAACTCGACAATGGGCTCTCTTGAATTAAGGAAAAAGAATAGATATATAATTCATAAAAGTCAACATGGAAGAGCTTCTTCCAAAATAAAACCCTTCTCCGACATCTTATCAACAAGTACTTTTGCTTCTATCGTCTTCTCTTGTTTTAAAAAGTTCTCTAGTTAATAGAGAATATGTTTCAATATTGGGCTGAGAGCCTCTCTCCTCCATCCTCTCTAGCAGATTCAAGCACACATCAATTGTATCCTTCTTTGAGAAACCCATCAATTAACACAACCCATGTAATTTCATTAGAACTAAAATCATTTCTTTTCCTCATGAATACATAAGCCAATATTGTCTACATGCAAGTTGTTAAATCCTTGAGATTACCTATTGTTTGTTATTGAATATCTATTTAATATCTATATTTTTAGAGTGTTTTTTAAGAACAATGATCTAGAGGTAGAATTTGTAATTCATCTTATGGCGCAATTCACATAGTTTGTTTCTATTTGAGCTTCTGGCATGTCCCACTTTACAATGATTAAAACATTGGGAAAGGAGTTTCTATATAAGATTTTTTGAATAATTTTGTTAAATTTCTATTCAAATGAGCATTCTTTTGTTTTCTTTTGGCATATGCATTCTAGCATTTACATTCATATAACTTAAATATGTGCTTCACGTTTGAGCAACACTATTACTTGCTACTTTATAAGTCACTGCCCATGTTTAAAAGTGTTCAAACTAAAATTTTGTTTTTCATGAACTTTGTTTCTCTAGATACCTTTGTCTACAGCCTTACCCTGAAGACGGAAGAGAGTTTCTACACAAATAGACACAAGTAATTTTAATTACATATAACTTATGCTAATCAAGTTAAATGTTAATGTTCCTTGCATCTCATTTCCACTATACATTTGGCTTGTTTTACAGCGTCCTCATCTATTGATTGCATTTGAGCTCTGAATGCTCCTGTTTTAGGAGGATATGGCAAAGGTTGTTGTCTGGCTGCACACCTACCGATTGCATTTGGTTGCAAGCTTCTAAAGAAGCCTTTGCATAAAATTCATTGTGTTAATATGGCACAATCAGGGTGTTCCATGGTAACACATTTCTTTGAGGCATTTTGTCAAACAGTTCATGTGCCTTGTCTATGCTCCCAAATTTTGCAGTTCACGCGCATGTTTATGCTTACATTTTTTGGCATGCATGTCTGCCAGGGCAGTTGTAGCTACACCATCAAACAAATTTCCTCTATCGATTACCGTGTGATAGATGTCCATACTCTGTTCTAAATCTCCCATTTTGGAACAAGCTGGGAGGATGCTGCACAATCTGACCTTACAATTTGGTCAAAAGTTTCTAAATTCTTTTTAGTAAATGCATTTTGTCCATACCCTACAATCATAACATTACACGAGACCAAAGGATGCTGCACAATCTAACCTTACACCTACGCATTTGGTCGAAAGTCTCTAAATTCTTTTCAGTAAACGCATTTTGTCCATATCCTGCAATCATAACATTCCACGAGACCACATTTTTTGAGGCATCCCATCAAATAGTTCACGTACCTTGCCTATGCTTCCACATTCCGCATACAAGTCTGTAATATCTGAGAATGAAACAGAAGATGATTTTTCTGTCAATGTTATAAAGGTTCTCTACCAAACTGTTTTCTACTTCATCCTAATTTGTTTGCGTTGGAAAATATATGCACCATGCACCATCTTTAGTAATTTGAGGACTCTGGAAATGGCTTAATGAACTGCAGCTATGCATCATGTATGGATGGTCAATTTTTTTGAAGCATTTTGTCAAATAGTTCACGTGCATGGTCTATACTTCCCCGCTTTGCATATATACTCAAAAGAATGTCTGCAAATGCAACATTTGACAAATATCCTTTATACCTTGCTGGATACCTATACACTATTCAAAAGCTCCCATTATGGTATGCGCAGAGAGGGTACTTACTGGCTATGGTTAGGGATTATAGATCTATACCTACGAACTGCATTTGCTCAAAAAATTTTAAATTCTTTTCACTAAACTAATCCTCTGTACCCATTGAAACCACTGTACTTCATGAAATTGTATTTTACTGAGGCAACTTGTAAAACAATCGCCCTATTCTCGGTTTAAGCATCCACCTTTTCATGATGCCTACCATGACACTTTCAACTACAATGTCCGACAAAAAACCCCTTCTATTATGCCTTACTGGGATATCCAGCCTCTGTTTCAAGTTTTTGCAGAATGTAAGAGAAGCTGTTGAAGAATGGGACTGCTTTCGTGTTGTGAATCATGGGATTGAGGGAAGCCTTATACAAAGCACATATATGGTATGTCGTGATGTGTTTAAGCTGCCCACAGAGATTAAGAGAAAAGATCTTGCTGTACCTCCGCTTTATTATGCTCATTATATTGGTGGAGTCTCTCATCTTCCCTTCTACGAAAGCGTAGGCATAGATGGAGTCCCTCGTGCTGAAGCTATACAACAGTTCTCTGATTCCCTGTGGCCTCATGGCAACCAAAAGTTCTGCGAAGTGCCGTCTTCTTTCACGCAACATAAGAACGCATCAGATTGTATCTCGGCGATGTGTAAAGTGGGCAGGTGGAGCATACGCAGGATGGACGGCAGAGAAGCTCCCAATGGTAGTCATTGGGCTCTCCACAGCTTGCAACCGTCGATCCTCAAAAACAGGCCGGGGCAATCCCAAATGAAAACGCCTACGGCGTAATTAAGGAATTGGTCTCTGCTTCATTCGGTGGCTTCAAAAAAAATTATGCAAATTGTTTTCCCCTATCTACTACATAGGCTAGGTGAGGCGTTGGTAAGCTGAAAAATATTAAAATGTTCAACTTTAATAAAAGAATTACTCAATTTTTATATAAGTCACGACAATGAAGGGAATAATAGTTTCTTTGACAAGCTAACGCACTTAGATGGCACATTAATTGCCTGGTAACTGTAATACCACCACAAATAGATCGCCACCAGACATCAACTTCGACAAATTTCAAGTGCGGCTGCAGAAAATAGATAAAAACACGAAGGACTTCCACCCGATTTTGACCCTGGAACAAAAATCCTATATCACCAATCTGCAGCGCCTCTATCATAATCAATCCCATGTGGTAGAGCCGCCATTTGCTTCCACTCATTCCCCTTCGAATCATACCACCATACTCTTCCTCTGTAAAATGCATATATTCCATTACAGGAGCAAGATCTAGGGCATCCCCAATTGGGCCACATGTTCTTCAGAGTACTCCAGACCCCTGAATTGGGGTCATCAACTTATGCTCTTTGTTTAAATCGCCCCTGCACCTCACTTTCATACCCACTGATCACATAACACTTTCCATCACTGAAAGCCCCGCAACTCTTATCTCGCTCTTCAATCATATCCAGAATACTCTTCTATTTATCTTCCTCCACATCATAAACAACCACTCCTCCCAGAGCTCGCTTGTTTTCATCACGTCCGCTCGCAATGTACAAAAGCTCGTCTGAAACAGAGCAAGCAAAAAAGGATCGAATTGTGGGAATATAGGCTCCTTTAATCCATTCCCCAGACAAAACATCGAGCACAAAAACAGATTTCACTGCCTGCTAGCGATTCAGATACCCTCATCCAAAGAAATGGATCTCCAATGGGACTCAACCTTCCCAGCCATCATTTCTGACTGTTTCTGACTATTTGTCGACGCGTCAAGTATCTATTGCCACCACACACTCCACGAAAGCATGTAAAAAATAGAATTCCAGGACTTCACCCGAACACGTCAGCAAAGGGAATGCGAGTATTTGGGAGGATTTCCGACGCTGTTCCATTTTCCCAGCGTAAGACTGCCGGATAGTCTTAAAAAGCCAGCAGACATCTCCCCGGGAGAAAGCCTATCGGCTTAAATATGTTTTGGAAATTATGAAGAAAGCTATTGAAGCTTTGTTTTTGGTTCATATTACCTACTATATTTTTTAGCTCAGGTTTCCGCCATGGATAAATTGGTGAAGCATTTTGAAATATTGTTTGTTCCGCTTGTATTATGGGTTTTTGATATGACGACCAGTGAGTTTTACTGGTTTGATTGGTATCAATTTTATACAGCTTGGTCAAGGTATTGTAATTCTTTGAAGGTTATTTCATTTATTTTGTGTGAATCAAAAGGATTTTATGGTCAACTGTGGAAAGTCTGTGTTAAATCTCTTACAGCCATTTCAAAAATTTCTAATATAGTTTGTGGTTGTTTGTTGTAAAAAATTTATCGGCACGGTGTGGTAAAACAAATGGAACAAGGGTTTTGTAAAGAAAATCAAGAAGGGTTTTCTAGTGACAATATCCAGTAGTAAAAAGAGGTAAAATGCTCAATTGAGTCTACAGTCTCAGGTATGCATGACTGAACTGAATATTTGTCTCTTGAGAAGAATTATCTCAACATTGTATAAGTATATCATAGTTCTATTTTTGTATTGCCCAAAATTGAGATTAAGGGTTTCAATCTTTATTCCAACATTGAAAGATAAAGTGTTGGTTTAAATATTCTTGAGAAAGATGTAATTGATTCTAATACCTACAACAATGAGAATGAAATATTTATGCTTTGACAACAGTTATCATACATTTATCAGTTTTGAGGTTTGATAGTCACAACCGATTTCTACAGTTAAAGTTGGTTTGAAATAACAATTTTACCTAATGACTTTAACAGAGGGTTTAATGAAAACTCAAACTGTTCATTTTTTTTTGAAGGGACTGTTACAAGTCGACAGTATGTTCTTCAATTTCATAGGGGCATTGTGAAAACTATCTTTGTGACCGACTGATTCAGATTTATTCTTGAACATAAGAAAAGCATTTAATGGTTCAAAAACTGTTTTTGAAACTGTTTTTAAATCAGTTATATTCTTCATTGACTCTGTGGTAATCCTAGAAAAGGGTTTTGATATAAGAAAATTATTTTCAGTTCTTGATAACTGATATTGATTTTTTTGAATGTAAACTTTTGTATATATCCCTATATAAGGGAGTATGATTGTGTATCAAAAGAGATGTGAAAAATAAATACATAGTCATATCATCTTGTATATGGAAGGAAGCAGATTCATAAGGTTGTTAATAAATATAGGTGTGTATCAAAGCATACAGTTGTGTATGTAAATAATTTGTGAAGGAACATGTTGTAAAAGGAAGAAAAAGGGTTGAAGCCCCAAGTAGTTGAAGGTGTTTTTGTAAAGTGAAGAGTTGGGACTCAATAAAGTTGACCAACAGAGTGGTATTTCTCTCTTTGACAAAATCATATGGTTTTGAGGGTTTTTCACTCAGCACAAAAATGTCTTTCTTTTGTGAGTTGTCTTCATTGCTCTGATATCTCACTTTTCATTTACATATGTTCAATTTTTGTATATAATTATTTTTGAATGATATATAGGCATTCCAAAATCTGTTTAAGGGAATTATAAGTTTAAAAACCTTGTTATTATGATTCACTCCCCTCTCGTTATAGCCATGTCTTCCAATAGTTAACATCATCAACTTATTTTGTGGAATTGTGATAAACTCACACGGAGATGTAAAATTGAGGAATTTTTCCTTATGAGGTTATCTTGGAATCTACTTTCTGGTCTCTTTCAACTTTCTGTACATATTAGCATCTCTTCTTGTCTATGCTCTCTTTACTGCTCATTGACGTAAAATATTTTGATGATTTAAATATTTTAGCTCTCTCTGTCACCAGAGTTATTCTTGAACATAAGAAAAGCATTTAATTGTTCAAAAACTATTTTTGAAACTGTTTTTAAAATCAGTTATATTCTTCATTGACTATGTGGTAATCCTAGCAGAGGGTTTTGATATAAGAAAATTATTTTCAGTTCTTGATAACTGATATTGTTTTTTTTGAATGTAAACTTTTGTATATATCCCTATATAAGGGAGTATGATTGTGTATCAAAAGAGATGTGAAAAATGAATACATAGCCATATCATCTTGTATATGGAAGTACTTGATTCAGTATTGGAAGCAGATTCATAAGGTTGTTAATAAATATAGTTGTGTGTATCAAAGCTTATAGTTGTGTATGTAAATAATTTGTGAAGGAACATGTTGTAAAAGGAAGAAAAAGGGTTGAAGCCCCAAGTAGTTGAAGGTGTTTTTGTAAAGTGAAGAGTTGTTGCTCAATAAAGTTGACCAACAGAGTGGTATTTTTCCCTTTGACAAAACCATATGGTTTTGAGGGTTTTTCACTCAGCACAAAAATGTCTTTTTTTTGTGAGTTGTCTTCATTGCTCTGATATTTCACTTTTCATTTACATATGTTCAGTTTTTGTATATAATTATTTTTGAATTATATATGTGCATTCCAAAATCTGTTTAAGGGAATTATAAGTTTAAAAACCTTGTTATTATGATTCACTCCCCTCTTGTTATAGCCATGTCTTCCAATAGTTAACATCATCAACTTATTTTGTGGATTTGAAATGAAGGAAGCAATTGTGATAAACTCACACGAAGATGTAAAATTGAGGAATTTTTCCTTATGAGGTTATCTTGGAATCTACTTTCTGGTCTCTTTCAACTTTCTACATATTAGCATCTCTTCTTGTCTATGCTCTCTTTACTACTCATTGACTTAAAATATTTTGATGATTTAAATATTTTAGCTCTCTGTCACCAGAATTATTCTTGAACATAAGAAAAGCATTTAATGGTTCAAAAACTATTTTTGAAACTGTTTTTAAAATCAATTGTATTCTTCATTGACTATGTGGTAACCCTAGCAAAGGGTTTTGATATAAGAAAATTATTTTCAGTTCTTGATAACTGATATTGTTTTTTTTTAATGTAAACTTTTGTATATATCCCTATATAAGGGAGTATGATTGTGTATCAAAAGAGATGTGAAAAATGAATACATAGCCATATCATCTTGTATATGGAAGTACTTGATTCAGTATTGGAAGCAGATTCATAAGGTTGTTAATAAATATAGGTGTGTGTATCAAAGCTTATAGTTGTGTATGTAAATAATTTGTGAAGGAACATGTTGTAAAAGGAAGAAAAAGGGTTGAAGCCCCAAGTAGTTGAAGGTGTTTTTGTAAAGTGAAGAGTTGTTGCTCAATAAAGTTGACCAACAGAGTGGTATTTATTTTTCCCTTTGACAAAACCATATGATTTTGAGGGTTTTTCACTCAGCACAAAAATGTCTTTCTTTTGTGAGTTGTCTTCATTGCTCTGATATCTCACTTTTCATTTACATATGTTCAATTTTTGTATATAATTATTTTTGAATTATATATGTGCATTCCAAAATCTGTTTAAGGGAATTATAAGTTTAAAAACCTTGTTATTATAATTCACTCCCCTCTCGTTATAGCCATGTCTTCCAATAGTTAATGTCATCAACTTATTTTGTGGATTTGAAATGAAAGAAGCATTGTGATAAACTCACATGGAGATGTAAAATTGAGGAATTTTTCCTTATGAGGTTATCTTGGAATCTACTTTCTGGTCTCTTTCAACTTTCTACATATTAGCATCTCTTCTTGTCTATGCTCTCTTTACTGCTCATTGACTTAAAATTTTTGATGATTTAAATATTTTAGCTCTCTCTGTCTCCAGAATATCATGTTGCACATTATTTTGTTAAGCATGTATACTGGGACAATGATGAGAGTTTTTTGTTACTTTTTAGTACAACTCTGCATCCTTTCCCTCATATTTCCACAATGGCTCTGATTTATCTAGAATGCTTTTTATCTTAGTCTCACTTTTATTGTTGCATACAACAAACTACAGTAACTGGAATTGTAAGAGAAAAAAATGCAGTACAATAACCATAAAAGGAAAAACATACAAAATCCATAGTGATCTAATATTATTTATAAAAGAAAAAGGAAACAGAGTTGAGAAAGTGTATATTTAATTGAAAGAGCACTTACCAAATGTACCGACTATCTATAAAAAGCAATTCTTACCATTTCATTTCCATCTACAAATGCAAAAACACATGCACGGCCAGTTGGCTCTACACACAGGCCAAAAAAACAACGAGACACATGGCCCAGCATCTACTTCAAAGTTATCACAAATGGCGTAGTTTAACAAACCTCTGTATTAAATGATTTTAAACTGGTATCATAAGGCAGAGGTAGACAGGCTGCCAGGTCAGCAATCAAGCAATACATTTTGAGGGTTTACCATAACACATGATATGACAATCTATCAAGTGTCAAAAATGTCAAGCATGAAAAATTATTTGAAGATGACATTTGTGTAGAATATTGTCTTGATCACAGGGGTCTTCTTAGCAACCTATCACGCAATCAACACAACAACAGGAGACAGGAAACTTGACATTTTGAATAAGAACATCAATGGTGTTGTATTGCCCCTTAATGATTCAGTGCTATTTTCTTCTCAATATAGAGGGGTAATGAGAAGAAGAAGGAGGAGGAGGAGGTACAAATCATCATAGCAACGGGGTATAATATGCCCCATATACTCTATTTCCCTACACGTTTTTGCGTGTTGTTTTCTGAATTGGATAAGTGTATGCAAAATGACGAGTCTCCTTGCATGCAACTGTCAAGTGGAATACAAGGAGAACATGCTAAGAAAGATTCAATTTGCTAATTCAATTGGCTATTAAGAACATTGATTCATTTGAACCCATCTTTGAAGAAACCTGGCAGTACAAATCATCATTGTCATCATAGCAACGGTGTATAATATGCCCCATATACTCTATTCCCCTACACGTTTTTGCATGTTGTTTTATGAATTGGATAAGTGTATGCTAAACAACGAGTCTCCTTGCATGCAAATGACAAGTGGAATACATGGAGAACATGCTGCGAAAGATTCAATTTGCTAATTCAATTGGCTATTAAGAACATTGATTCATTTGAACCCATCTTTTAAAACATCTAGTTGACGTTACAATGGATGTATTGCAACTTGTAGCTTTATTTATTTCTTTATTTATTCATGGGAAATCTATTGAAACTTTCCATTTCTTTCACTCTATATGCGTGAAAGAATCTTGAGTCTAGATGTTTGGTTTTGTATGTTTCTAGTGATAATTATATCTAGGATAGGTGGATATGCGTGAAAGAATCTTGAGTCTAGATGTTTGGTTTTGTATGTTTCTAGTGACATTTTTATTACAGACTTTTCCTGGGGAAAATGGTTTTTGTAATGGTGTTGAGGAATTGGGTTCTATGGAAGTCCATTCATTGGTAGCATTTTCTAATGACTACGATTGATGGGGTAGATGACTAGGGTTGACTTGTTTTGAATTTAGGAAATGAAACCCTTTCCTTTACCTCTGAAGCTTGACTTATCATGGTTGTTTTTCTTTCTTTTTATATGAATTGATTTTTTACTATTTTCATGGTAGGCTGCAATAATGGGCACAGAGCAGTGGTTGATTCGAAGGGTGGGTGGTGGTTGACTACAAGTCTGATATACATCACATAACTAGAGTAGACTATACTATAGGCACCTAGAGATAGAGAGGAAATGGGTTAAATAAAATTTTCACTTCAATGTCAAAGAAAAGATTAGAGAAGGCAGAGAGAGACACGAAAACAAAACCACAGATTAAAAAACAAGATGGGTGCAGAGAAGTGATAGCATACCACAGTCCCTGGTAGAGTTCATGCCTCCATTACACAAGCACAGGTGCCTCCCCGTGTTGGCACTGAAAGCACAGGTACCACCAGAGCATTGGCATTGGGGACAAATACTATCTGGAAGGGAATAGGAAAAAACGAATGCCCTAAGACCAATCTAGGGCATTCATGGTATTCAAAGAGTCTACATTATATATGGTGGTGTAATGAGAATAGTCAATCACCTCCAAGAATTTAGTGTAGTCAGTGGCGCAATAGTGAGGAGGGTTTGTACCATTCATCCCAAAAATATTGAAGGTCGGACATGAATACAACTCTTGGCATGTTGTCCAGAAGAGAAATTAGTGTAGAGGAAGGAGTACCTGTGTAGAACAGGGGAATCAATGGAGCAGTTCAAGAGAATGGAGAGCGTGTCTGGCGAGGGGAAAATCACCACCGACTAGAGTTTATCCATCTTGAACTCCTTGCTAGGATAGGGTTGCAGGGTATTGCAAGCCGACATGTTGGGGTCGAAGACTGTGAGTTGTTGTTTCCCATAGTTGATGCTCTGCACTTTGTAAGACCCAAAACTTGTATAGAACATCAGATCTAGTTTTGAATCTGCCTGATCATAGGACATCATGTTTCTCAACTGGGGTGTTAAAGAAGAGAAAAAGAATGACTTGGAAACTGGCGGACGAAGGAGTTAATGGGTGCATTAAATTATCCACGTGGCTATAAAGTTTACAAAATTTATCTATTTATTTGTAATAAAAATTATTTTCTACTTACTGTTTTTACTCTGGACCAATACAAATAGAGATAAATAACTTTTTTAACATTTTAAAAATATGCATAAATTTAAAAATACATGACATAAATATATGTTCAAAAAATTTCACATGCTGTTGGTTGAATTATTTAGGGATTTGCATCTAACAAATACATAAGTAATCCTGTCGTAGGAAGGAACTAATAATTCTAGCTATACCGGGCTATACGAATAATGTTTTCTGAGGAAAACAAACTAAACTAGGATCTTATTGTCTAAAACCAGAAAAACGAGCAATCGTCCATGGTCAACCCTGCTCTTGGTGCTGCATCTTGCTTATTTTTCTCTATTGCCATCACCAATGACATGCCTTCTTCAAACCTGGATGCGGACTGACCAATTAAAGCTATGGACTTAATTTAGTATTTTACCCTGCGGCCTCTATCACTGGCTCTTCGATGTTCTGTTCTGCTTGAAGCCCTTCTTCTTCCTCCTTTTCTTCTGAGGAATTTTCACTTTCAAGCCCATCCAAATTCTTATCATATTTATACTTGTATACCCATTCTTCCTCCTCATTGATGTTATTGCCAATTGATTTGGCTAAAATATTGATTATGCCAAGAACTTTTCCAGAAATCTTTAGCTTCTTTGCATTATACTAGTTGTTAATTCCTTAAATTCCCATTCTCAACCCATTACACAAAAAATCTCCATGTAGGGTCTCCATGGCTACTTTTTCGAACTCAGCTAATTCAGTTGGCAGTTGTCATTTGGGGAACCGAAAGGGAGGCCATTTTGAAGCCAAGAATGGTGGAGACTGGGGTTGGTCGACATTGGAGAAGAAGAGATTGATCTAACGGGTTGGAAACAGGAGAAGAGAAACCGCCATTATCCAGGCAGATTTCTCAGAAGGGGAGAATCTGCAGTCCACGGTGGAGGGGCTAAGTTTTTGTGTCAAGAAATTGGGGAAAGCGTTTGTACATGTCCCAGCTGTGTGTGTGAATGTTTTCTTGAAAGCGTGGTCTTGTAAAGACTTTGTCCAGGAGGACATTGCTGATGTGTTGAAAACAGACTTCGTACATTCTCCCATTCTGTGGTTCCACACCTGGTTGTCTTAATCGGTGCTGTGCATAGTATGCATTGAGCGTTAATCTATTTGCAGAAACCCTGTTACAGGAAATTTAGAATCTGTTTCGGTTCATTATTCTATTTATTCTGTTCTGGCGACTGTAGAGTAAAGATAAATATTTTTGACAGGAATTCAATTCCAAATTCAAACTTCAATCATTATTGTGTGATTCCTTTTCCTCTGTAAAGTTTTGTTGCTCTGTAGTTGAGAACTGCCATCAATGTCCGTACATTGTCTCAATGTTCAAAATGATTGGAATGCGTCAAAATGGAAACTTACCTAAACTGAAGATGATATGTAAAAAACAATTAGAAGTCGAAACCTCATAACAAATATCCTGACTACCAGTTAAAAATCCAAGGACTGTTATATCCATAATAAACTGAAAGGATTGTATACTACAACACAATAAAGCTTTTGAGAGAATGTGCGGTATTCAGGAAAGCAAATAATCAAGATGGACACTTATCCTGTTTTTGTACCGTGGGAGAAAGTGGGAACAGTAGGTAGTTCTTTCTTCACCACAAATTCCTTGATAGCACAAAATGCTATCGTCTTCAAAGTTCACATATTGAGACACATTGAACAAGCAAGTAATTCTTATTAGGTAAGCTATAGAGATTTGTGGGAATTGTTGGGAATTACTCCCAGCCACCACATTTAATACCCTAAACTTCATTCTCCAGCAGTCCTGTTGTCCTCTCCTCTTCATTGTAGATTCACTGAATATATAACATCTAATGTTTTTGATTTATGCTGCTGTCCTTAGTCTTCCTGGATATAAGATGAGAGGCCATTTTGAAAAAAAAATGATAAAAAACAGAAAGAAGAGTCTAGAAACTCTATATTTTGGTGCAACAGCAGATTATTAATCGAAAAAATAGGACAGAATCTTGAAGAGCATGCAGAAATTAGCATTGTTGTAGCAATAGTAACCATAGAACAGGGCAGTCTCTTTGTAATGAATAAGGAGAAAAGAGGGCACGAGAAACAGTAATTGTTTTTGTTGCAGTCAACACATGCAGGGGACTCTATTTTGAGTTTGTTCTGAGAACAAGCAAAAGGCGGTAGCCCTGTGTCTTTGAATCATAGGTTAATCTTTGTATGAGTCTCTTATTTGTATATATATAAATATAATTTTTTTCCCTATTTAATCTCTATTTAATCTGCTCTCTATTTTTTGTTACTAATTTTCTGTAACTCTTCTTTCAAGAATGCTGGCAAAAGAAAACGATTGTCAAGATGACAGTGAAGGCAAGGAACTATATATCGACTCTTATAGCCCTATCCTAAATCGATATCCTCCTCTGATCATCTGATCTCTTTTATAAACTCCTCTTGCTTTCAATTCAATCTCACTCTCTCTCAGCCTAGACACTTATCGATACAGTTTTCTCAAAGTTTCTCTGCTCTACAAAACCAACTTCAAAATGGACGACACACAACGCAACACAAGCATGCTATGACATATTCTAATTGCTACAGATAAAGACTTCTCCTTAATCAAAACAATTTTCAGACTTCTGAATTTTTACCAGCTTTTATACATTTCACTTATGATCTTCAGATCACTTCCATCATGTACAATCAAACTTTTCAGAAACAAAAATAGTAATCACCTTTTCCCTAGAATGGCCAATGAGTTTGAGATGCGGCTATTTCCACGTTGCCCACAACCTTTTTCTTTGGTCGGAGTCCTCTAAAAAGCAGTGGTGTCTTTAACAGCTGCAGCTGTACTTCGGTAATTTCTTGCTTTTGTCCACGATTCTATTCAGCACTTTGTTGCTATCTTGAGCGAAAACAACTTCAAACTCCTCTAACTGGCACCTTACCAGTGCATCACTTCTGCAACCTCTTACTGAAACTGACTCTCCAACTACTTTCCTCCACAATCATCACTCATTTCTTCAGATGGAGGGTTCCTTCTGACTGCTACAGCAGTTCAAATTACTGTATCTTCTTGGCATCTGCTACAGTGGCCCATGATCTACTGATCCTTTTTGCAACTTCAACTATGCCCTGATCTCCTTGCTCTGCTACCAGATGAAGGAAACAGGGGAGCAGAGAAGGAAAATAAAAACAAACTAAAAATTATATTAATTAGATTGAATATTACATCTGAGTTCAGCTCTTACATTCAGACCTCATAACTTTCTCCAGAGAAAACATCTCTACTTTAACAGCTCTGCGGAGCTGGACTCCGTAAAGAGTACATTTAGAATGCATGCAAAAAAGAAATTACTACACCAAAAGATCAGCAACTATAACTGCAAGTGCAGTACAAGATAATTTATGATACATAAAAGTATCGTGGTGATCTATCTCATCTGAAAGGTTGCATACCTTTTGATTGCAGGAGCCGGCTCTCTAGCCAATATGGTTTGAAGGGATTCAGTATCTTCATCTATACTCCATTTTAGTTTCCATCCCAAATTTTCAGTGAGACCTTTAACTTTCCCAGCAACACCTACGATTTTTAGAATTTTTTCTTCATCAAACAAAGATGCATTTTTCTTGCAGTCTTCCATTATCACACCCACTGCTTTTACCGTGCATAACCCTATCATATCTGACAACATACCATGCAACTTATTGAGGATTACCTCTACACTAGTAGACTGATAATTTATGTATACTCCTAGAGAGTATAAGCTGTAACCTGCTACTGTTTCACTCCACTTTCTTGACTGGTAATCATTGGATATTTGTTTACCTTTCTCAAAAAGACTCTCCAAGACTTTTTTGACCGCTGCAGGGGTCCTCTCAACGGACCTGCTGGTTGGAAGATTGTAATCAAGCCATTTATGTGGTTTTTGCAGGTTTTGGAACATATTGTTTGTTGTCTTACTGAGTTCAACTGCTTCACCATCAGAAATCTCAATTATATCCATTATATTCCACGCTTGAGAGCAAGCTTCCATAACTAAATCCACCATATTATCTGCATCAGCTTGATCCTGAATAAATGCTGATAGTTCAATGATTACTACAATTATTGAGACCATTGTCATCTTCCGGGAACACTTTCGCACATTCAACTCCCTTTCAACATCTAACTCCCTTTCTAATTTCAATCTGGCAAGAAGACCAATTTGGAGTCTCACACATCTTTCGGCACGGAAATCTGGTGAAGAATTGATCTTTAGCAAAGATATCAGCTCATTGCAATTTTTTCCCTCTTCTTCCCCATTCTTCATATGTTCCTTTATTTTTTGTATTGAGCTTCTATTGGCTATCCATACTCAGGATTCTCACCCTCCATGACTACCAATGATCTCAAATATTTATCATATTTAGAGCCTTTCCCCAACACAATTTCTCTGTGATTTTCATTTCTAGACAGATTGGAGAATTCATCATATGCTGAACCCATGAAAAGCTTAGCCAGATATCTGTTCGAGAACAACAACTGTGCTAGTAGCCAACAAATTTTGCTCAGCAAGATAAAAACAATCTGAAGGTAATAAACAACATAAAGCAATTTATGGAATTTCATAACTCTACACACCCTCATCATCAATTTTCCTAGGGACCTGTCACCACTTTCTTCATGGGTGTTGAAACTATCTATAATGCCAAGCAAATGTCCCTTCCAAAAATTCTCTATCTGAAAGAATTGTGCTAGACTGGATAATTTCAATTCCAGTCTTTTTGGGTAAAATACCACTGCTGTAATGCATCTCCAGTATATAATAATGGATCCCATCACAATCACCATGCAACGAAGCACGAACCAAATGTCATGAAAACTTGAAGTATCTATTCCTACCACAGCTGTAAAGCACCAGATTTCGAAAATGAGAATTCCATGGCAAATGGTAACAAAGAAAGCTTTGGATGAGGTGAGAATTGATCTGGCCACTATATATTGAGGATTGGCAGTGCGAGCTACAAGCAATGACTGACTTGCCCATTCGTCGACCTTTTCCCATACAAATTGGGTCTTGAAACTTTCAAGGAAAAATATGGTGGGTATTCTATGAGATAATGTTTTACTAATACTGACACCAGCCAGAGCAGCAAAGATTAATAGGAGAACAATAATTACCAATACTAATACCATTGTAAGATTCAACACACTATACTTATATGGACTGATTTGAAACAAAACTAATTCTGGATGCCAATAAAAAGTGTCTAACTTACTAATAAAAAGGGTTTCATAACAAATATGGAAGAGAACTAAAGAACAGCTTATAATGAGCGCAGCCATATCATTCCACAAATTAGTGGAAAGAGGGCATGTTACCCCTGGCAATAAGCAACCTAATAACACAATCATGGAGACTTTCCCACATACAACGGACGCCCAATTAGAATATATAATTATCTCCGTGTATTCTCTGTCCACAACTGTCTGAACTCCTTCAAACTCGGATCCAAATAACTTGCTCCTATCCTTGTCCTGCTGGTAATCAGAAAAGTAGTTGTTGTTACGAAAGTTGAAAGATTTGTTAAGCAGTGGTAAGAATTGAAGAACAAGTGCACCCACAACAAGTGACACTGCAGGTATCCAATGCTTTCTTTTCTTGAAAGCACTCCACACAGTTTCTCCAATCAAAATGATCGGAAGGCATCCAAATGACAACTTACCTAAACTGAAGGTAATGTAGAGAAAACAATAAGAAGTCGAAACCTCAGAACAAATATCCTCACTACCAGTTAAAAATCCAAGGACACTTCTGGCCATGATAAACGCAAATGATTGTTTGCTACAACACAATAAGCTTTTTAGAGAATTTGCAGGATTCGGGAAAGCAAATGGAAAGGAGGATGGACACTGATCACATGATGTAAGCAAAGTTACTTTAATGTGAAGGTACCTTCTCGTCTCCACATTTTTTAAGTCTGATCGACTACTCTAATCATCTCTAAACTCATGGATGATGGACGCATACGAACAAATTACTTTTAAACTATTGCAAGATACATCACAGCTCACTCGCTCACTAAGTGGGAACTCTAGAAATTTTTTCGTCAAAACTTTCTTGACGTTAGGAGAAAGTGTGAACGAGAGGTGCTTTTTTCTCGACTTTTTCCACGATTGGAAATTGTTTTTTAATTTTATTGTCAATAGTCACATGACATATATATATATATATAATAATTCAATAGATTTTGCGAGTTCTTATTTTCATCAATTTCTAAGCTCTAATAGGTTCATCTACAAGAACATCTCTTTATTTAATATATATTAGTAAATATATATTTTTCTTAATTTATTGATATATCAACTACATCTAATCTTAAAAATAAAATGATACATATCCATATGCTCTACATTTTAACCTAATTAAAATAGTATTTAAGATAGCAACAAAAGACAATGATCACAAAATAAACATAAATATTCTATTTTTACACGTAGAAATTAACAAAAAATAATAAAGGCTTTGCAGAATATTATGATAATTAGATCAAAATCTCATTAAATACATCAATTAAAAGGTAAATACAACAATGGATTTGAAAAAAATCACAATGTCTTATAAATTAAAGAAAATATAAACTCATGTCATCTTGAGCATTTTTCATTTTTATGTCATTCTTACTAATTTGTAGCTTCTATTTTAGATATACGTGAAGAAAAGTGTATAATTCATTTCTATTACCAAAGCTAAATTGATGAAGTGGGTAAATTATTGACATGAGGTGTCATAACTAGTTTTTTGACTACTGATTTTGTGTAAAGAGAATTATAGTTATAGTCAATTTTGATTTAGGAATAACATAAATTGAATCTGGTTTATTTAAAATAGACTTTGTCAACTGCTTGTAAATCGGATTGAAGGTGGAAAACTGAGTTTAGTTGCCGTAATTGATTGACTGAACTGAAGATTTCATCTGACTAGTGTGACACGTCGAGGTGAGTATTAATGCAACTGAGAGTGGTGTGTAAGTTGGAGGAAATGTGCACTACAGGATAGAGGAGAATTAGCGCACGCGTGTAGAGAAGACTGGAGTGTGATTAAGGGAAGAAGAAAAAGCGGAGGAGAGGAGTTAATAAGAAATGGGTAGGGAGTTGAAAACATGAGGATGGAGAGAAAGTAAGAGAGGGGAAATTGTCAAGAAGAACGAGTAGAAGGAATAAGCTCGAGGCAGCACAGGGGACTAAAAAGGAGAATACAAAGGTGAAGAGAAGGCGGTAGCAAGGGGAGGCAGTGCACAGAAGTAAGGAGGAAAAAGGCTACAGTGACTAACTTGGTCAGATTCCTTGTCTTTCCAGTTTGCTACAAAATCTAGGTTTTTTTTCCTATTTCCTATTTTATTACCTGCAAGAGAAAATGATCATAGGATAATCTAAAATGGAAATTTAAACAAGAATTGGTTTAAAATTTATTGTAAACTTACTAAACATTGAGATTCTTAATTTCCTTTTAGAATCTGTGAGTAAAGCCTATCATTTTCAATGGAGCGTTGCATCTTTTTATAGTTGAGTTACACTTTGAACTATGCAATTCCCCACTATTCCTCTTAGTTAATCCTTGTTCTGATTCTTCTGATTCCTTCATGTTATCTCCTTTCTCTTGGTTAGACTTGCAGGCCTTTCCCCATCATACTTTGCATTTTTTTTAACTATGCTTAGAGTCTACGCAATGGGCTTAATAAACTAGAACCACAAAATGGGCATAAAATATCAAGGTGTATACAGAGACTAGCTGGGTCCCTCCATTAATGAGGTGGGTAGATAAGCACCATGAAAATTTAGCCTGTCATTCTCTCTTTTGACTAGTTTTGTTTCTTACAACTATTTTTGTAACACTTTAATGACTGACCTTGCATTAATTTATTTTGGCCTCCCAACACCTATAGCCAGCCATTTCCTAAGGTCATTTGATTAAACACCATGTTTCGATAACATAATAGAATCTTTGTTTGGTAATCTTATGAAATTCATATTCATAGGCCTTGAGCGGACGTTAGTTCTATTGCAGTCAAACATTTTCTTTTCTGTAAAACCAAATTAGAAAGCCATATGGGTACTCTAGACTAGGAATGACTTTACTAGTAAAAAACGCACTATAAATAATATTCTTTGTTATGAATAAATCTCATTAGACAACTAGGAAATGTCTAAAAATAATTTAAAATTACCATCTCCTAACAGTAGTAGGGTGCCACCTATGGCTGAGTGGTTTCCTAGGAAGAAATTTTAGTGCAAAGTTGTGAATAGAAGAAACTTTTTTGTTTTGTTAAATTTATATTATAGAAGAAACATTGTTTTTATTAGATGCACACGGTCATCTCTTGCCTATAGAAAACTTTTGATCTGATTAATTAGGGTGCCACTTATGGCTGAGTGGTTTCCTAGGAAGAAATTTTAGTACAAAGTTGTGAATAGAAGAAACTTTTTTGTTCTGTTAAATTTATATTATAGAAGAAACATTGTTTTTATTAGATGCACACAGTCATCTCTTGCCTGTAGAAACTCTTGATCTGATTAATTTATATTCTTTTCAGTCATGAATGTCAATGTTATTTTGAAATCAAATGAAAATATTTCAAGAACTGCTAATATATTTATAATTCATAATTTAAGTTGGAATGTGAATTTTTAAATTAAAGATTTCTTACTGTGTTGTTTTATCCTACAGAGCGATGTTAGTGATTAGTAACTGAATAGTAGTATAATACGAATTTTTTTCAGAGTTAATATGCACGAAATATAATGAATGTTTCTTATATGCAATGTGTTTTCAATGGATATGTTGATCTAGGAAGAGAGTTTTCCTCACATTTTGAAATGTCTTTGTGCACGGTCATATGAGGATTTTACTTTTTATAGTAAAATATCTTTCTAGTGTAAACCAAGTGATGTTTTATTTTGCAATTGGTTATTGAATGATCATGTTTGTTTTTATTTCATATTTTCTGAGGAAAGATATCTAGGGAAAGGGTGTCGAATATGGGAAAATAGAGAAAGGTAAAATTTAGTTTCTTTTACTTGCTAGTAGAAATCTGGTCTTTTATGCATAGGCCTAAGATATGTAAACACATAATGGAATTTGTGTTGGTTATGTATTTTCTCTCTGCCATATCTGTGTTAGTTCTACTTTGTGTGTGATAAAGTAGTTAGTTCACAACTTGCACCAGATTCATTTTCGATCCATTAGTGTTGAGTTGATAGATCACTCATGTAGGGTCAGTGAGCTCTTAATTTCAGGATGACCCCTGAGGGAGCTAACCACTCCGTGGTTGGGCAGAATAAATGCTT
>BSBK01010285.1:0-44467 GCA_027943335.1 Chamaecyparis obtusa
GCTTTTTTCTTCTTATTATTCCTTTAGACTATTTTTTTGCCTTTTTGTGGAGGAGTTTTGTCTCACTAGATTTTCTCCTTTTCTCTATCTATGAAGTTTTATGTTATACATGAGCACTTAACATGGCCTCTTAGTTGAAACTCATCCTTGCATCATGTACACTCTCTCTAATTTCTAATTAAGTGCGTGTTAATATGAATGCAATTTTTTTTACATAATTGGCTAATTGTCTAATATTGACTCACATGAATTACACAGGTTTACTAGTGTATACATAAGATATGTATCACTTAATATATCATCATAAGATTAAGAAACATAATATAATCCTATGTTTCATCTTGATCTAGATGAACAAGGTGTCCTTTTTTATATTTTTAATAATTATATCTATTTTCATCCTTTGGTAGAGTAACAATATTCTCTCATATTTGATCTCTCTTATACTTTTATTGAAACTCCTACATAATTAAACAAAACTTTCATGGTAAAAATAAAATTCTATACCAACTCCTATTATTTTGAGTAAATTTTATGGTTGCAACATATTTATTATTAAATGATACAATTTTTGCATCTCTATGGTAGTGTAATTTTTTGTTTAACATATATTTGATTATATTGTGATTTTTTTATTTTAAGTAAAAATATATTTGGTTTATTTTCCTATGATTTCATTGCATTTTCTTACCATGTTCCTTAACATTTGGTATTGAATCTCCAATTTGATTGGGGAGAAGGAATTTTTTTCTTGTGTAGTACATTTTTGTACTCTAATAACTAGGTGTTGCACACAACATAATGCTAGGTGGGGAAATGACATGCATAGTGATTTGTTTAGACAAAGAGAAATTGTACTAGTGGTTAGCTAGTGGCTTCTAGAACAATGTTGATTAGATTTCAAATCAAATCAAATTAAAGGCTATGATAATGCAAATATGTATGTGTTAGGAATGGGAACACTGAGAGGGTGGGGGGGGGGGGGTGAATCAGTGTTCTATAATATTAATGTTTTTCTTCTTCTCGAAACTTAGCCCAATTACTTAATTACTGATCTAAATATTAAAGAAAATAAAGTAAACAAACCATAACACATAACACCAGATATGATTACGGGGAAACCTTGGCTAGAGGAAAAACCCTGGTGGGAATCAATACCCACTAATAATTGTACTTTTTATTATGAACATGTTAATCTTGCTTTGCCCTGTTAGGAGCAATCTTTACATTCTTAGTACAATGACCTAGTCAAAGGTTGGACCCTGTTAGGAGTCTTGAAGTAACTAACCCTATTAGGGGTGTAAGGCTCATTGTTAGAGCTCACTGCTCAATAGAGAAGGATACAACCTCCTGGATATTAGATACTCACTATATCTGTAAGGGTGAATTGTTGCTATGACACTGCTTGTCTGATCAGTTCCTTTTGTGCACTGATGCTTTAACCTCTTGTAAAGATCTATAACATTCTTACTATTCTTAAAACATACTTCACATAATTATTCTCTTATATTACATCTTCTATCCACTCTTCCATTCATATCATACTCAAATACAAAAGTGCATGTCTTATATATAGGTGCACCCAAAACTATTTACTAAGTCAGCCTATAACCTATTACATACAATGCTTCCAAATGAATTGGCTCAAGTGTGTTTACATACATTGATATTAACATGTCTATAACATAAATAAAATAGGTGCATAGCCTTTACAAAAAAAAAATACTCGCTAATCAAAATATTTCTTGTCGGTTGCATGCTTTGTTCTATTCTGCTGCTTACTATCTGTGTCACTTCAACTCGCTGTAACTTCTTCATATTGTCACATCTGACCATACGTTCTTAGACATAGCTTACTAACATGCTCAAAAGATTATCTTCAAGGGCACATACCAAAACTTGATCATACACACATGGATTGATTCTCTGTTCATCAGGTGCTTCACTGACTACTCTATCTTCCATACTTAGCCAAATTCTGATCTTCTAAGTTATTGCGCTGACCTCAAAACTTCATATGAGTTTTTTGCCATAATGAAAATACTAAAATTAATCATATAAACTAGTATAGTCAACTTGCCAACAATCTCCCCCTTTTTCATTAATGGTAATGAAGGAATATGGAGAAGTTGCTAAACTACATCTTTACACAAAAACTTTCTATCTTATACTCTTATCTTTTCCTGTATACTGTACATCATATACTATCTATCTTATATCTCCCTTATAGCATATTAATATAATACTCCATATTACCCTACTCCCCCTTTGACATTAATGATAAAGGCACTCAAAAAATGAATCTTCAAGTACTTACATAGAGAGGACATCTGGGTATGCAATCTGAAGGTTTGTGATTTCTTGTTGCCAAAAAACCTTTAGTGCATAAACTATCTATAGATGGGCACATAATGCATAGGTTAGCTTCTCCATCTTTTCCAAATTTTTACACGGACCTTGATCATATATCACAATTGCGGCATCTATCTCCTTGATGTTATGATTCAACACATCTAGAGAGGGCACTAGTGCATGTCTCAACTGTGCTTGTCTAGCCCTTATCTTAGCAATCTCCTTTTCTGCCTTCTCAATTTTGTCCAACTGTCCTTGATAGACATTATTTCACATGTTTATATCTTGAGTGGGATCTTCCACTGATTTTCTCACAGTTGCCATCATATATTTTGCTTCCTAAACCTTCTTTGAAAGGTCTGAAGTAAGTTTGTCTTTATTCATACAGTCATCAATTATCTTCCTTCCTTTTGCTGCCAAATCTTCCAGCATTTCTTGACCAACCTTTAGAGAATTAAGGTCAAGTGAGAAATTACTTATCAACTCATCCAACCTTTTCTTGAGATATTTCTCTTCTGCAATCTTGGATGTTGATTCTTCTAAAGTTGAGAAATTTCTTTGAAGCTTGTCAAAATAGTGCTAACATCATCCACTAAATGAACACTTGTTACTTTCTTGTCCTTTGGTAGTAGATTGTTCAGTATGTTGACTGATTCAACAAACACGGGATTTCTCATAACTTGTTTCTCTTTTTCTTTCTCCATGGCTAATACACTTATCTTTATTAAATCTTCTTCTCCCCAAGAGTCTAGACTGGTTGTATTAGGGGTCAAACTTGACAATAATGAAAATGATGGCTTAGGGGTAAGGAGTGAGATTTGGCTTACTTCCATAATCTCAGTCTTTACCTTCATTGGAATCTCAACTGAAGGTTCTTCTTTATGTTCATCTTCTTTCTCACTTACAGGTTCATCTTCCTTCACACTTTCTTGTCCACTCAAGTCTTCAACTTGGACTTCTTCTTTCTTCTTAGGTGACTCTTCTCCGCATAAGATCTCAGCCTCTTCAGTACTTACAAAGGCTTCTTTAAACTTGTCTAGTTTCTTTATCTGTCGCCACCATTGATATTTCAACATTATCAATCATGATAGTGTCATCCTTAGCTTCAGGCATGGGTGCATACTCCATTGCTTCAGTAGGTGCTATCACTATGGGCACAAAATACTATGGACCTGTCATTGGTGCATTAGGATTCTCAACTACTTTTTCTTTCTTAGAGGGAACTTGGGTTGCAGGCGCAGTAGGAGGATACATGTGTCTTTCCAAAAAACCTTTTGAAATGCCTTCTATGTTTCCTTCACAACCAAATCATAGTCCTTATTCATTATTTGTAGATTTCTAAGTTTAGTTCTTAGGTGAGGATTCACCAAATCTAGCAATAAAGTTTTCTCTTCCACTGAGTAGACAGGAAGGTTGTCATCCAATATATTTTCCCTTATCCTAAAATATTCTTCTATAGCTTATCTCTTCAAAGAATCCAAAATGTTCCATACATTATTCGGAATGACTATCTTGAGTTCCAAAATTGTCTTCTTGAACTTAATCATGTGTTTGATAATCATAGAATGATTCTCTGATTTATCAATCTCATGATACTTATCATAAAACATTGCTATTTGATTTATTCTCCCTTCATCAATGACTCTAGTTTTCAACACTTCAAGATTCGGTCTGAATCTTACCTCAGGAGGTGCTTGTGTATTCTTTCCTTTTCTTGTTGTTGTCCTAGAGGATGGGTGACTTGCATTGGTCTACTTCTTCCTTTTAGGATTCTTACTAGGCTCATGAGGTGGAGTGGACTCTAGATCAGTAGTAGGTGTAGGCGCAGAGATGTTTTCTTCTATCTTTTTCTTCTTTTCCTTAGGATCATCAGATTTCTCAGTTTTGACATCATAAGAGGGTGCGCTCTCATGTTGCATTGCAATCTTGGCTTCCCTAGCTTTATCCAAGTCTACTTGTGTAACACCATGGATTTTCAGAATGTTTGAAGTTATCCTAGATGCTTTTCTCTTTGTTGCTGCACTGTATAAGACAGATTCTACTTGTCTTGTCTTCTCTTTGTAAGTACCCCATCTTGGTTCATTGGATCCTTAGGTGCTGATAAGATGACTTGTGCATAAGCTTCCAAAATTTTTTCCTCCACTTCATAACCAAGTGGATGAATCCACTTAGTCCTAGGCTCCACTGCTTCCATGCATGTGATATCAGTTTCCACCATGAAACATATGCCATCCTTATACTTCTCCAATAAACTCTTAGATATCCTGTACCTTCTCTACATCCTAATTTTGAATGTTTTGATTTCCAAATCCATGAAGTCTTTCAAGGTGCTCTCTGATGTTGCCTTGAATGAGATTTGTGGCAATGTAGGTAGGCTCTTGTCAAGATAAAGATCTGACACTTTACCAACAATGTGAAAGTACATGTAAATGATCAATGACCCCAAACCTAAATATCTTTCTCTTATCATGCTTTATATCCCTTATGTTGTCTAACAATTGTGCACACAAGATTTCACAGAGGTTAAACTCTCCATCTTCCTTCACTATTCTTATAGCTTCCAGAATAGTGGCCGCGGACACACTATTCACTCTATTTGTGTGTTGGAACTTGTAACCAAGTATCATAGCCATTAGTTTTATGTCCTTCTCCTCAATGGGCTCAATTTTCATCCCGTGCTTATCTCTGGGACTTACAATATTTCTCTACTTGTTTCCTAACATCCTTACTAGTAGGAAGAATGGCGTTGGGCTTGGAAAGTCTGACCATCTCATAAATAAGATCTGATGTAATGCAAACTAGAACTTCTCCAATCCAAAATAGGTCATAATGTATACGACTCAATAGGATCTTGATCCATTTTGACTCATAAAATTCATATGCAGTCGTATACTCAATTATTGGGTGATTTGTGAAGTGCATGAACTCATCCTTGAATGACATGTTTGGATTCATCATTGTTTCAATGTGTGACCTAATTTTGTCCAACCCTACAAGTTCCTTTTTTACAATTATATATGCACGAATATATTCTACGTGCATTACTCCCATCGGAGTTCTAGAGAATGCTCCTTCTAGTTCATCTAGGAATGACTTAAAAGGATGCTTCTTGAATATATATCTCTTCCTCTCTATAACATCAAACACAACTAGAGTGGCCATTGATTACTTGATCAATGCTTAATTAGGTTTCCAAAGGATTTCTGAACTGTCACGTCTGAACAAGGGTTTCGTAACCAACTTAAACTTCTTTTCACTTATGAAAACAACTGCAATCTTTCAATACTAACTGCTTGATCTCCTGTGCTCTCCAAAGGCTCGAACTCAAATGCAAAAGTGAGGATAATGGATCTATGGTGACTATAAAAATAACTTTCTACAATTAATGCTTGCTGCCATAATACGGAATGTAACAGAGAATTCCAATCTTATTTTTGCTATCAATCAGGTCTTTCTTATCTTTGCACTTGTGATCTGCAATACTTTGAGATGTGTCCAACCTTGTTACAAGAGTGACAAATGACTGGAGACCTTATATTCCTTGGTGCATTGATGTGGGTTACCATGCTACATTGTCTAGCTGTGTGACCATTGTAATTGCATATCTAACATGTAATGTTTAGAGGGCTTCTAACACTAAATATTGTGGTTGATTTCTCTAATTTTACTGAGTCTGATTTGTTTGATTTGATCTACAATTCATAGCTCTATGACCAAATTTATTGCATGAATAACAATAACTATTGAAAGGTCTTACCTCTTTACAATCTCTAGCTATACGTCCATGCTTGTTACATGCATAACAAGTTCAGTTTACTGGCTTGCGTTCATCGTTAGATGGTTTTTCTTTAGCTTCAGTATGATTTTCAGTCTTCTTAGCTTCTGTAGATTCTCCTGGTGCTTTCATTATTTCTCACATATCATTGATTTGATTTTGTGCTTCATTGAATCCAATACCAGTGGTATCTCCTTTAATCTTATGTGCATACAATTGTGACTCTATTAGATCAATACTTGTGTGTAATTTTGTCAATATGGTTCCTTGCTTCTATCAACTCAGATTCCATCTATTTCTTGATGTTTTCTAACTCCAAGATTTTCATTTTTTCTTGCATAAGTTCATCATCTAACTGTTTGTTCTCTTTGATCTTCTCTTCATAGGCTTCCTGATTATTAGTTAGCTTTTCATCCAATTCTTCAATCTGATCTTTCAGAGATGTGTTTTCTTCATTCATCTTTTTGACCATTTTTTCCAAATCATTGTTTGAACAATCTTTCAAATCTTTTCTAAGTTTCTTGATGAATACTTGTGCGCCACTGGCCTTCAATTTTAGTTCTTCAATTTCTTTTTCAGATCTGTCAAGGTCTTCAAGAGCTACTTTAAGATTCTTCTTCAGATGTTTCACTTCTTCTGAAACCATGATCTCCTCAAGTGGTTAAACTTATCTTCAGAGGACCAAAGCTCTAATACCAATTGTTAGGAATGGGAACACTGAGAGGGGGGGGGGGGGTGATTCAGTGTTCTATAATATTAATATTTTTCGCTTCTTGAAACTTAGCCCAATTACTTAATTACTGATCTGAATATTAAAGCAAATAAAGTAAACAACCATAACACATAACACCAGATATGATTACGGGGAAACCTTGGCCAAAGGAAAAACCCCAGTCAGAATTAATACCCACTAATAATTGTCCTTTGTATTATGAACTTGTTAATGTTCCTTTTCCCTATTAGGAGAAGTCTTTACAATGCTTAGTACAATGACCTAGTCAAAGGTTAGACCCTATTAGGAGTCTTGAAGTAACAAACCCTATTAAGGGTGTAAGGCTCACTGCTAGAGCTCACTGCTCAATAGAGAAGGCTACAACCTCCTGGATATCAGATACTCACTATATCTGCAAGGGTGAACTACTGCTATGACACTGCTTTTCTGATTAGTTCCTTTTGTGCGCTGAGCTTTAACCTCTTGTAAAGCTCTATACATTCTTACTGCTCTTAAACATCAATACTTCACATACTTTTGCTCATCTATTACATCTTCTATCCACTCTTCCATTCATATCATACTCAAATACAAAAGCGCATATCTTATATATAGGTGCAACCAAAATAATTTACTAAGTCGGCCTATAACCTATTACATACCAATGCTTCCAAATGAATTGGCTCAAGTGTGTTTACATACATTGATATTAACATGTCTATAACACAAATACAATAGGTGCATAGCCTTTACAAAACAAAATAATGTTCGCTAATCAAAATCTTTCCTATCGGCTGCATGCTTTGTTTTGTTCTACCACTTACTGTTTGTGTCACTTCAACTCGCTGTAACTTCTTCATACTATCACATCTAACCATGTGTTCTTAGAAATAGCTTACTAACATACTCAAAGCTTATCTTCAAGGGCGCATACCAAAACTCAGTCATACACACGTGTGGTGATGCTCTGTTCATCAGATACTTCACTGACTGCTCTATCTTCCATACTTAGCCAAATTCTGATCTTCTAAGTTATTGCACTGACCTCAAAACTTCATATGACTTTGTTGTCATAATGACAACACTAAACTTAGTCATATACACTAGTATAGTCAACTTACCAACAATATGGCCTATGTATAAAGTGATGTATAATGAAAGTGTTATAATGTACACTATAAAGTTTAATCCCTTATTCTTGATGTTAACCAAATACTACACAAGTTAATGATAAATAATCTCACCATCACTATTTTTTAACCATCATCAATTTATAATTCAACATATGTTGGTTCTTAATAATTATCTTGAAGGTGTAATTATAGAAGTAGTCTCTTGAAAAGTATATTAAATCTCTACAAATCCAATATAAAAAGAATAACATCTTTTATAATATTTCAATAATTAAATCCAAGCTTAAGAGTGAATGGCAATTTTTTTTATCTACCTTTTTCTTTTTTATTAAATCCCCTGATAATATGATATGTATGATATTTTGGTTTATAACTTTCCTATGCATGTCTAAATTGTCTAACTTGTAAATAAAGATGTTACTCGTAAATTTAGATGATTAGGAAGTCTAAATTATTATAATTATTGATGGGATATATGATTGTAATGACTTGAATTTCATTTCTAGATTAATACTATTTTATTTTAAAATCACTGAAAATTTATAAAATATAAGTAAATACAATATTGTGTAAATTTTTAAAATGCATATTTTAGAAAGTAGAAATGTCAAAATCAAGTCTCAACTCTTAAAGATTAAGATTGGTAAGCATAATGATATTTTTTTATTATGTCACTCATCAAGATTTAAATCTATTAGTAACAACAAATAAATGGAAAATATATTATAACTTAATAAATTTATTAAAATGAATATTCTTAATATTTAATCGAAACTTAAAAAAAATATTGATAAGGCACAACACTTGAAGATTATGCAAATAGAGTTGCAAGGTAGATGGACTTAACCTTGGAGTAAACTCTGTGGTTAAGCATGTTTGAGTTAGAGCAATACTAGGATGGGTGACCTCCGAAGAACCCCTGTCAACATCGCATTGATGTTAAGAATTTCATTCGTTTTCATAAGAGTATAAGTTCTTATGAACCACTATTCATGAAATATGTATCAATAAATTTGACTTAAAAACTATACACTTGAATCTTGATACAATATAATTTATCTCGGTACAATTTCAGTTCACAGAATTTAAAAAAAATCAAAACAAAACAAAACAAAACAAAACAACCACATTGGCAAAACTTGGCGGCTAAACATAATTTTCTCTTGTGTTGACCACGATGTGGCGGCTCTTCCATTACAACGTCGCATGGTTTGACCGATATATCAAACTAAGCTGCAAAAAAAAGATTATGACTAATATGACACGTTGAAAATACATAAAGAAGAAGGCACGCATTGAAAGCAGACAACAGACAATTATATAATATATCATTTGAACATGAGATTCAAGCACAAATAGATCTGCCTTCATTTACTAATTCACATTACATTTCATTTTTTGAGCAATTGTGTGTTCATTTTGTTTTGGAGATGGGTCAATTCGTTTCCTGCGCAAAACTGCAAAACGGCAGAGAGCTCAAGAGGAGAACGATGGCAGAATTCAATCCCTACTCTTTTAATTCTTTTCACAGATTTCAGCAAAATGAGCAATTGAGAGAATCACTCCTCATCGATCTGCATGTCACCATGATCCTTCGAACACGTAACAGCTTATCGTAACGTGGTGCAACTGTCACGATCGGTTTTGCGACCTCCTTTTTATGCGGATCATTATGTCGATTTATGCCAACTTGATGAATCGACATGCCTTGGTATTTATGGAAATTGGTACATGTTTAATTTAATGAGATGGAAATTGGCAATATGTTGCAACTTTAAAATGATTATCTAATTTGGAGATCTCTCTCTCTCTCTCTCTCTCTCTCTCTCTCTCTCTCTCTCTCTCTCTCTCTCTATATATATATATATATATTTATCTATCATGTGAGTTACTGATGATAATTTTTCTTGTCGAGTGTTTGAGTGGTTGCAGGTCGGAGGACAGAGGTGTGGTTGAGGAGAGAGGTCTAGCTCCTCGCCTAGTGTTAGATTCGGATGATTAAGTGACACACACACACCACAGATATATATTAGTAAATAAAATAAAATAATAAAATAATGCAATTATAGATTACAAATTTACGGATGAGGACTAGATAAGTTTTGCTATGTGTGTTCACTGTTCAATGATTAAAATAAATCTTTGCATTTTTATTATCTTATCATTGTAGGAATTTGAATTAACAAATCATGTTAATTATGTGTACTTTAAATTTTTAATCTTTTTCTATTACATTCTTTTACGGGAAGTGAAAACAAGAACAGTTATGGGGAAAAGTGGATTTAAGCCGAGAAACTGTTCATTTTGAAACATACCTTTTCTGACATGCTGGAGAGGGAGTTTGATTTTAGAGATTTTTTGTTTTGAGACTTGGGAAATAGGGGGCTGGCCTGGGCATGTTTCTTCTAGCTGGTTATGGCAAGAAATGCACAGGGGAATTTGCCTTAACCCATGACGCACTGGGGAAACTATTTGCTTCTTTTGCTAAGCTGCATTGGAAGTTCTCAGGGTTACGCGTTCAGCAAGTTTTTTTTTTTTAGCTAGATACATCATCAATCAACAGGAAATTCTCAGGCACGTTTCCTTATCTTCTTGTCATTGTTTTTCTTTGTTCACATATGTTGTAGTTTATCTCTGCTGATGTAGTCTATTACTTGTCTAAAATAAGAAATTTCCTCTCTTGTCAAGCAAAGTTTAGGATTTATTGTGTTGAGTGTGGCAAACATTCTTGCAATCGCTAAAACTTAGGAGCAAGTTCAGACTAGGAGTTTTTGTACGGTTACTTAGCTTTAATCGAGTTTTTCTTAAATTGCCAAATTAAGCCCTACCTTAAGCGACAAGTTCTATATTACTAGGCATTGATGGGAAACTGGGTTGGGTTTTTCTTTCAATAGTCACTTCATTAATTTGTTCCTTAGATTTGTAGAATCACCTTTAAAATTTATGTTATTTATAATCTTCAAGTGGGACTCCTCTCCGCAGATTCAAACTAAAACATTTCATTCCTCTCCAAGAGCAGGTTAGAAGGCTCTGTACCCTCCACGTTTAGCGAATGTCGCTTCCTGAAAACATTCTCTATTTCCACAATCATTTGAATGGCGGCATTCCTTGGATATAGGGCTTCTCTCAGGCTTAGAAATGCTCTATTTTCAGATAACAAGCAGACAGACACATTCCATCTTCCTTGGGAAATTGTTCTTCAATGGGTGTACTGCCACTTGTGTTCTAGTTTTAATCCATGTTGTTTTTTCCCTTATTATTGGCTATCTGCATATGTGGGTGTCAAACAAACTACTCTGATTTAAATGATTATGTTGTGGTATTAATTGCAATCTATAAAGCATGTGACTTAGATTGTATTGAGATATTAAGCTTTCTTGGCACCCACGCATCTGCCAATACATTTGAGTTCAAAGGAATGTGTATGCCTTTTTGTGTGTGAATGGTCTGTTTTAAATTTATAACAGACAACAAAGTAGTTTTAGTTTATTGCATCCATTATATGTGGTTACTCCATTTTATGTCATGCCCAAAAATATCCATTGATTTATCTTTTCTGTTCTCAGAATGAATATCAGAAACCTTCAGAACTTGATTTGACTATAAAATGATCCAAATACTATTGTATTCTCCATAAATTCTAGCTTGCTGCTCATGATTGGCACCGAGTTTATGTTTGTTTTTACTGTAGTTTGTTGGGAGATCAAAAGTTAAGGTAGCTTACAAAGAAATTCCTTTCCTTTGTCAAATCTACCTAGATCATACTTAGTCTTTTTAGTAAACCAGTCAATGGTGTAATCATTTATAGCAGAGTAATGGTAGATTTTACGAATAATTGCCATTTTGACTGTTACATTGTAAACTAGAAACATAGCATTAGAGCTTTATTGTTATTTGTTTTGGTAATAACAGAGGGACACTAACCATACTGCTTATTGGTTCATATACTCCTTGTGCATCTGAAATCTTTGAGCCTCTATCTCTGTTGTTCGAAACAGTTGTTTTTTTTATAATTTCATATTACAATTATATATTAATGAACATAGTTCTATTTTAACACAACATCTTTTCAGGACCAAATACTTGTGTGAAATGAAAATTCTTGCGGACATATTGTACTCAGACTACAGGTTAAGTCACGTGTTCACTGACCTGCCTGAGAGTCAAAAATTGGATAATGGTTAACGAAACTCCTTGCCTTGCATGTTGTTTTGTTTTTAATTGAATTATGATTCTATGGTGCTATTAATTTACTATTTATGTGTTTCGGGAATGTATCAACTAGGATGGAAGTTGTGCCGAATGTAGAGAATCAAGGGAGGGTAAATGTTTGTTTGCCTGCTAGTTCAAATCTAGAATAAAAATTTACTTTGGCCAAAGTATAAAACTGCATATGTTCTCATTGATTATGCATGGTTAAAATTCACCCCTTGCTACATCCATTGTATAGAACCTACTATAGGCATATGTGATGTAGGTTAAGTTACATGGCTGCACTAAGACCATCTGAATCTGCCAGTAGTGAGAAGCTAGGCCTCTCGTGCAGGGACAGGGCGTTCTTTGAGTCAGGAAGAACCTCGGGGAAGCTCATCACTTTCGAAGCTGACCACTCCACGGTTGGGTGGTAAAAGCGCCTGGACCCCACCTCTGTTCTCAAGGAAGCGTAAGGGACTCAGTCCGAGGCTCAGGAGACAGAATCTGATGAGTTGATACTTCCAGTGTTTATTTTCTTCTTTTCTCTCTATCTTTTCATGTTGTACTTTATCTGGTGATCGAAAAGCTGGTCGACACTTCTGGATGTAATAAATTTGTTGTATCAAAGTAATTGTAAATTTGATTTCTTAATCCGACAAGATGGTCGACATGAATTGTATGTGTTTTGAATGAAAGACTTAATGTACACTCGAAGTTGGTCGCTTGTATGTTTCCTCATTTGATGTAACATGTGATAAATGTATTGAATTGTTGACACAATCTTTTGACTTTCCGACTGGATATGCTTAAGCTTATGTGGCATACTTGGTTGTAATTTTCAGTCTTTACAGCAACATCACCGATTAAGGATCTAGTTGATTGAACTAAGAACTTTTTATGTATAATAGTGAGTGACCTCATTTCCACTATAACTCAGTCTGTCAATAACCAAACATGATGTGGTCACGTCAAAAACTCCACAACACATAACACAATCAAGATAACGCACCCTGAATTACAACACTTGACTCCAAACTACTTTGACATAATAATCAAATCACCAATCCTTGGCTTCGATTTTTTCTTCCTATTTACCTGAGAACTTTCAAATAAACATAATTCACCACACACACACATAAGATAAACTCATGCAGACATCTCATCTTTAGAAATCACTTAAGCTCCCTTCACGATAACACACTCCAGATCATACCATAGTTCAGATCCAACCACTTGACCATACCTCAACATAACATGAACACTGTCAACCAACAACAATTAAGTTGACATCAATGACAATTTCATAACTGATCATCCAACTCATAACTAATTATCCTATCACCATACTTGCATCAAAATCATAACATAACATAACATAATCATCTGATATCTGCATCAGTTACATCAGTAATGCCAATGTGTGTATATATGTATATGTATATGTGTATATATATGTATGTATGTATGTGTGTTTATATATATATATATATATATATATATATATATATATATATATATATATATATATATATATATATCAGTGTGTGTGTCTATATATGTATATATATGTGTATATATGTGCATATGTGTGTGTGTGTGTGTGTGAGAGAGAGAGAGATCTTATCTTTTAGACTTAGATTATACTATCAAGGATGTTGATCCTTTAAATTTTGTTAAAGATCCTTTTGACCCAAGTATTCTTCCTTCTCTGTATGTTCATTTTTTTGTGTTTCATAAGCTTTGATACTCTTGAGCAACATTGAAAGGACTCACTCTTATCTAGATCCATTAGATTCTATTTTACATTAACTCTTCTAGATCTTCCCAATTTTTTTCTTCATCATCGTGGCCTAGAACCTAACTTTATTATGGAAGCTTTTAGTATTGATATGGAGATATTTGAGAAGAGTTTAAATAAATCACCCATATTGATCTTTCTTCTCTCCAACTCCTTTTCAGAATTGGGTTACATTGTGTAAAAATTCAAGATTTTATTTCTTTTTATGGGGACTAATACCATCCCACAAGATTGGATCATATTTAGTATTAATTTTTAGGAATTTACCATCAATAAGAGATAGTTTATATTATTGAGGGGATTACATGTAATCTCTCTTCTTCTCTATTACATAGGGCTTTTTTCTTCTTATTATTCCTTTAGACTATTTTTTTTCCTTTTTTATGGAGGAGTTTTGTCTCACTAGATTTTCTCATTTTCTCTATCTATGAAGTTTTATGTTATAAATAAGTACTTAACATGGCCTCTTAGTTGAAACTCACCCTTGCATCATGTACACTCTCTAATTTGTAATTAAGTGGGTGTTAATATGAATGCAAGTTTTTTTGCATAATTAGCTAATCATCTAAGATTGATTCACATTAATTATGTATAGGTTTGGGTAAAAGCACAATCGAGTGTCACCTTTTGGGCTAACTCAAATCACTCGGCCCAGTTAAACTCGGCCGAGTTAGACTCGACCGAGTCTAACACGGCCGAGTTAGACTCGACCGAGTCTAACACGGCCGAGTACATGTAGGCACCACATGGCACCGAATGGCATCTACGTGGCCCATTGGACTAGGCCGAGTGGTACTCGGCCGAGTAGGGTCTAAATAATATTTTTAATATTAAAAAAATCACAAACCACTCATTTGCACACTATTAGGCTATTTGAGTGGGGCCGACCCTAGGGGGAGTTGGCCGAGTCAGACCTAGTTAGACTTGGTCCAGTCGAACTCGGCTGAGTCTACTTAGGTGGCATGCCATGTTGGCAGCCAAACCACCAGAAACAAAAAAAAATTAGAATTTTGCACTTCTATTGTTCCTTTCTTAGATCAAAATAGAAAAAGTTAAAAAATTAAAAGTACCCTTTTCTAGATTTTGGAAGTACGATTCTGGACATATAAATTTTATATTGTTTCATCTACAAAATGTTAAACAAATTTGCTAAAAACTACATGTAGGTATATTAAACTTTGAGAAGACATTGATTCGGAAAATATAGAAAAATACTAAATCAATTCAAAAAAAATTTAAAATTATATACGGCACTAGAGGAGAGAGTCCTCTTCAAGAATATATAATTTATTTGTTTTTTGGTATAGTTTTGAATGGGTAAAAATGATGGGAAACAAAAAATGTGGATTTCAGGTAAGGTCGACTTTCAATACTTATAATGGGTAAACTATAGATCGAAAAAACTTCTTTCTTTTTTCCTGCACTAGATATACATGTCATCTAAAATATATTTTGAAATTGGAGGGAAAACAAATGTTTTATTTATAATGATTTGATGGGAAGTGAACTCCCTTATTTGTAGTATTTTTAGGATATGAAAAATAGACCTAAAAATTTAAAAAAATATATTAATTTTTGCTCAAATTAATTTTTAAAAATTATAGGCATAAAATTCATCTTATTTTACACATTTCATCAATTTACATC
The DNA here is from genome assembly GCA_027943335.1 of Chamaecyparis obtusa. Classification (NCBI taxonomy): domain Eukaryota; kingdom Viridiplantae; phylum Streptophyta; class Pinopsida; order Cupressales; family Cupressaceae; genus Chamaecyparis; species Chamaecyparis obtusa. The sequence continues at coordinate 15,612 of BSBK01010285.1, forward strand.
ATCTTCAAATTCTCAATAGAAATGTGACTTTTATGCCCTTGAAGTTTTTCAGTTTTTGTGTTGTTAGCCTCTTCCTTTGTAAAAGGTTGACAACTTATTGTGCTTTTACCCATTTACTAGTGTATACATAAGATATGTATCACTTAATATGTCATCATAAGCTTAGGAAACATTATATAATCCTATGTTTCATCTTGATCTATATGACCAAGGTGTTTTTTTTATATTTTTAATAATTATATATATTTTCATGCTTTGATAGAATAACAATATTCTCTCACATATGATCTCTCTTATACTTTTAGTGAAACTCCTACATAATTAAACAAAACTTTCATGGTAAAAATAATTCTATACCAACTCTTATGATTTTGAGTAAATTGTATGGATGTAACATATTTATTCTTAAATAATACAATTTTTTCATCTCTATGGTGGTGGAATTTTTTGTTTAACATATATTTGATAATATTGTGTTTTTTTTAATTTTAAGTAAATGATATATTTGGTTGATTTTCCTATAATTTCATTGTGTTTTCTTACCATGTTCTTTAACATTTAGTCTCGAATCTCCAATTTGATTGGGGAGGGGGAATTGTTTTTCTGGTGTAGTGCATGTTTGTGCTCTAATGACTAGGTGTTGCACACAACATAATGCTAGGTGGGGAAATGACATGCATAGTGATTTGTTTAGACAAATAAATTGTATTGGTAGTTAGGTAGTGGCTTCAAGAATAGTGTTGATTAGATTTCCAATGAAGTCAAATTAAAGGCTATGATAATGCAAATATATATGGCCTATGTATAAAGTGACATAGAATGAAAGTGAATAATGTACACTATGAAATTTAATCCCTTATTCTTGATGCTAACCAAATAATACACAAGTTAATGATAAATAATCTCGCCATCACTATTTTTAACCATCATCAATTTATAATTCAATATATGTTGGTTCTTAATAATTATTTTGAAGGTGTAATTATAGAAGTAGTCTCTTGAAAAGTATATTAAATCTGTACAAATCCAATATAAAAAGAATAATATCTTATATAATATTTTAATAATTAAATTCGAGCTTAAGAGTGAATGACAATTTTTTTTTATCTACCTTTTTCTTTTTTATTAAAATCCCCTGATAATATGATATGTATGATATTTTAGTTTATAACTTTCCTATGCATGTCTAAATTGTCTAACTTGTAAATAAAGATGTTACTCGTAAATTTAAATGATTAGGAAGTCTAAATTATTATAATTATTGATGGGATATATGATTGTAATGACTTGAATTTCATTTCTAGATTAATACAATTTTATTTTAAAATCAATGAAAATTTATAAAATATAAGTAAATACAATATTGTGTAAATTTAGCATATTTTAGAAAGTAGAAATGTCAAAATCAAGTCTCAATTCTTCCAGATTAAGATTGGTAAGCATAATGATATTTTTTTTATTATGTCACTCATCAAGATTTAAATCTATTAGTAACAACAAATAAATGAAAAATATATTATAACTTAATCAATTTATTATAATGAATATTCTTAATATTTAATTGAAATTCAAAAAAAATATTGATAAGGCACAACACTTGAAGATTATGCAAATAGAGTTGCAAGGTAGATGGACTTAATCTTGGAGTAAACTCTGTGGTTAAGCATGTTTGAGTTAGAGCAATACTAAGATGGGTGACCTCCAAAGAAGGCTAGTGCGTCACCCAAATGTAATGATGTTAAGAATTTCATTCGTTTTCATAAGAGTATAAGTTGTTATGAACCACTATTCATGGACTTAAAAACTACACAGTTGAATCCTGATAGAATATAAAAAAATATTACTTCTATAATTTATCTCCGTAAAATCTCAGTTCTCAGAGCAGAGAGTCAAAACTCTAAGTTTTGGTGGTTTTGGAACTGAAGGCGGATGAAGATGAAAACCGCGGCAGCTTTGCAAACTGTTCTTTTACCACATTGTCGGCTTGAATGCAATTCTAAACATAATTATTCTCTTGTGTTGACCACGATGTGGCGGCTTATCAATTACAACGTGGCATGGTTTGACCATATCAAACTTAGCTGCAAAAAAAGGATTATGACTAGTATGACACGTTGAAAATACATAAAGAGGAAGGCACGCATTGAACGCGGACAGCAAACAATTATATAATATATCATTTGAACATGAGATTCAAGCACAAATAGATCTGCCTTCATTTACAAATTCACATTACATTTCATTTTTTGAGCAATTGTGTGTTCATTTTGTTTTGGAGATGGGTCAATTCGTTTCCTGCGCAAAACTGCAAAACGCGAGAGAGCTCAAGAGGAGAACGATGGCAGAATTCAATCCCTACTCTTTTAATTCTTTTCACAGATTTCAGCAAAATGAGCAATTGAAGGATGATAGTAAGGTTCAGATGATTGGGATTTGTGATACTCCTGAATTGAGAATGGCTTACATGAATTGTAAACATAATACCAGGTCTTGGAAACCCTTGTTGGATACAATTAATGAGACCAGTTTTGCTATGTTTGAATAATATTGCTTCCTTCATTTTGTACTCTGCTTTAAGATTTTCATTTATTTTGCAAAGAATTGAAGCGTATACAATTAAATGCGTACTGACTTGCCATTTCAAACAATGTTTTGGCCAATAAGTTGCTATGATTTACATCTATTTTTTGATTTTAACTTTTTATCAGTAAAAGACCGAAGCTAAAGACTGTATTATTAAAGTTGTATAAGAAATAAACATCCTATTTTGAGTTATTGATTTTGCTAGAAATGTTAATATAGCATCCAATTCACCCATACCCGAAAAAAAGAGTTTAAATTGTTTAAATTGTGTAATGGATGCGCCTTAAAAAATAATTACCAACTTCAGACTCAATTGTTAAATTATTTCTTTTACATAAAAAAGATACGGAAACGGTAGAGGCTGAATTGTACGACTAAAATAGGGTACATAACTTAATCTATTCAAATTTTTGAGGAATTTCAACTTTTTTATTTCCAGGATCGCTTAGAAAATTAATTCAAGACGATGGATGTATATAAAGATTGCTCCTTTCATTAGCAAAGGGGGTAACTTGAGCAATAACCGCAGAAAACTGTCTACTGAGACCCTCAAAATAGGGATGGTTTAAAGTCAATTTCAATGGCACTTTCTGAAGTAATTCGGTATCAGGCGCAACATGTGTGATCCATTCATCAAATGACATTATGATAGCTAAAATGTCAAGACTACTTGAGGAAGGCACTAATAATATTGCAGAATTTAAAGCAGCTCTTATAGAGGGACTCTTGTTATGGATGGAATTGAGTATCAAGAGGGTGGAGATAGAGGGAGATTCACCAATTATCATTAATGCTCTCAGAACTAGAAGTATCTCAAATTGGAGATTGGATTTCTTATTAGGTAAAGCCAAGGATTTACTCTAAGTATTTTGAAAAATACAACTATCAATCACATTTATAGAGAAGGCAATAGATTGGTAGACTAAATGGTGAATGAAGAAGCAAGTGAGAAGGAGTTTAAACCGGTAATGTAACTCTGAGACATATTTGTAGAATTAATTAGAGAGATTAGAATGAATTTTAGCTAAAACGACTTGGTAAAAAAGAGTTCAATAAATAATGGATAGTAAATGGAACAAGGGAGGGGAATTGTTATTGTAATGATTTAGTAAATTTGGATGTACGCTTTAGATGCCATAAATAGAGTTTTGAGTTTTACAGGGGAGGCAGCTGGAGTCTCAAGAAAATCAAATTTCTAATGATTTAGAGCATAATGCTAAGACTAATTTGAAAACAAGATCAGGTTCAATTGAGATTTGAAAGAAGAATAGGATGTCCTCTCTACAGATCAACTTGAGGTATCGTGATATCATAGATAGGCAGATGAATTTAAATTCATAATGGGTAGAGGGGCAGATTGAATAAGTTAATGGTTTAAAAAAGCGAGGATATCAAAAGAGGCATTAAATAGTAAATAATAAATTATTGAGTAATTGTTTGAAGTAGTAATAACAATAATGGTTACTGAGGATAACCATTCCTGGACTCTTTAAATTAGGCATTCAATTTTTGGAAACTTTGAGTTTATAAGTGTAGTATATTAAAATAAAGAATTTCTAATCAATGCAAATTGGAGGATAACCTCACCAGAGTTAATAAAGCCTGATTTTTGTAACCACTAACCAAACTAGAGATGGAAGACGATATGTGCAGACAAGGTTATCAGAAATGCAAAATAAATAATTAATGGGCAGCGTGTGTGTTAGATGATTCGATTTTTTATTATTATTTTAAGGATAAATGGGGATTACTAATTGACGGTTTCAAATTTTGTAATGCATTGATTTCCCCCAAAAAACTACACAATTGAATCCTGATAGCAATATCACAATTCCCCAAAATAGTTTGACGTCCATAAAATATTAAGTGGTTAGCACTTTGATTAGAGTGCCTTTACTTCTCCAAAAGAGTTGCAGTAATCCCACATGGATGTCTTTATGGGCAAGTAGTAAGTATAGACTCAAAAATCAGTACATTCTTGAGGCTTCACTTTCTCCCCATTTTTTCCAAGTTTTTCCTTCTGTAGGTACCTTTCATTTTGCATTTCCATTTTGGACTGAAGTAAGAAGTGGTAAAAATAGATTCACCTATTAGGATATCGTCCCTTAACATATAAATGTCATTTGCTGGAACCATGGTAGATAAGAGAATCAAAGAAACCATTAGGTATAAACATAGATTGATATTTTATATAATTAAATGGATTTTAGGATAGAATTGTATACATATAGACCATAGGCACAGGGAAGATTCAAACATAGTTTATGGGTTCTTAGCCTCCATTCATGTGGTAGGAGAAAAGAAATTGGTAGTAGAAGAGATTTGTAACAAGATTTTTTATCAAAAATTCCTAGAGAATTTGCATGATGTCATCATCAATATGGATGGTAATTTAACAAATTCTTTCCTATTAGACTATGCCCTAGTAATGAAAGTTGGAGGAGGGTTCCCAAACCTCTCTACTAAAATGTAATGGAGCGGATATAAAGGATCAAATAAAGGATTTTTTATTATATGTGAATGTATTACAAATTATTAGAGCAACTTGTCTAAATAAAGGTGTGGTTATAGGAGGTTATACTAGTTCTCCTATAATATAAGAGATTATATATATATATATAGGAAGGATTTAAGCAATATTATTTTGTGTAATATCATTCAGGCATCAATGAAATTTGTCCATATTTCTTATATGGTATGAGAGAAGGGACAACCTTTTCTTATACGGTATAAGAGAAGGGACAACCTTGACTCTCGCTTGAGAGAGGTTGGATCATGAACACAATGTAATGTTTTAGCTGGGTGGAGATTTTTGTTTCTGTTAGAAGATTATCAAAATTATTCTTCCAAGGATTATTACTCTATATTGGATTACATAGATCTGTTGGGTGCCACCGTGTGTTCTAGGTTGTTGAAGCTCATATCTAAGAGCTTGAGAATGATAGCATTCCGGTTGTCATCTAACATGAGGAAATGGAACACGGTGTGAGAAAGGATCGTTCATTGATGCTTTCACAAGAATGAAATTGTGGTGATTGCTGGATGTGAATGGTGCTTGCAATCTAGCCATAGTTGGTCCCTCTAGGACATGAGGAGTATAGTAATTTGCAGATAGTTTGGATTCGATTCCATATTTTAGTATTATGGATTTTGGCTTTGGAGTTCTGCTTTTTAATAGTAAGATTTGGTCTACTTGTCCATAGTGTCTTGGTAGACTATGCTTCTTTTTTATGACATTGCTCATGCTGGCTTCTTGGCACCTCTTTCTTTCCAATGCTTTATTTATGGGATTGTATAATTAGCGCTATTGTTTGGTTTTCCTGGGATGTGTTGCCGCTGGTCACAAAGGTCTAGCAAAGAAGAGTCTCCTACAGTCGTACTATATATCTGATATTTGTTTGTTTGGATCTGAATTATGCCCTTTGACATCTTGTGTTAGGATTGCCCTGCAATACAAGCAAATCCATGTGCAGACCTTCATTGTGATCTGTAAAGATGAGATTCAAAATAATAAATTGCATATAATTTTTGGGTCATCTGATGTCACTTTGAAGTATATTGGGGCAAAATTCTCTGCTCCATCTCTTCTGCCTTATGGACCCTTGGTTGATATTACTCAAAATCGGGTGGTTTATGTTTGAGAAAATTTCTTGCCATTAATGACAGAAATCCTTTATAATGGTAATATATTTGTGTAGAAGGAACTCTTGCTTAAGCTCAAAGCAATGTTTGCAAGATTAAATGGAGGAATAATGGAATACAGTAAAGGAGACCTTATTTTATCGGTAATCAGTTCAGTCTGGTGGATGTATATCTTATACCATTTCTTTACCTGATTTTCCCATTGCAACATTTTAGAGGTGTAGAAATAAGCTTAGAGAATTTTCATTTGTAGAAATATAGCAGAAAGATGCGAAGCTTCCCCTGTTTCAGTAGACTTGGACTTGTTACAAAAATCTGTAGCCTAAACCTTGACTGAAAGAAGACCGCCTCCGCTTGTGGTGCTGATGATTCTACAGTATAAGAGTATGTTGTGCCACATGGAGAAGCTTGTTCACACTACAGATGATCCTGTTGTTGCCAAACAACAGGGGCACGAGGTTATAGATACTGCCATGGAAAGTACTATAAGTGTTTACCCACAAAAGTTTGGCAGTTATAATTTGCAAGGGATAAATGTTTTGGGTTGTAGTTCTAATAGTTTCATAGTAGGCTGTTATATATTACAAATTCATATCACAAATAGATCTGCCTTCATTTTCAAATTCACCGTACATTTCATTTTTTTTTGAGTAATTGTGTGTTCATTTTGTTTTGGAGATTACAAATCTTTTTTGAGCAATTAAATGTGAAGAATAAAAAATAGATATTATAGAAAAAATATTTTTAGAAATATAGTGAATATATGACAAAAATATTCACTAAAAAAGATTCAATTTGTAATGTCAAAATACAAGGTATGCAATTTTCATCGTACAAAAATTAAAATATATACTAATTATGATATTTATCTAGGTAAGTTTTTTGTTGTCCATATAAAATTATGTCAATTTCAACAATGCAACATAATTATCTTCAATCATTATTTTTCAAAATATTGATTTATTATTCTTCACATTTAATTTTCTAAATTAATCTTTTCTTTTATAATTAGTAAGGAGGAATTATTTAGTTGGGCTAACACTAATGAAGGTCACAAGGGACCTCTTCCCTTTTAACATAATTCAATTAGAATCATTTAGTAAACTTTATTTAACTAATAAGACATAATGGAACTCTAAGAACCACCATTTGGGATTCATACTTAAAAGACCACTTTGAGGATTCAAACAAAGGTCTCCTTCTTGAGAACCTTATGACCTTGATAGTTAAACACAACCTGATTTACTCCTAATTTAATCTTTGATTGAAAACTTTAGTTTAATAATGTAAATCAATTTATACATATATCTTTACATCTTATTCAATCAACTTTCTAATAGATCTTACAAGTACAAAAGTCAAAATTTCTATAAAAAAATTGAACAAATTAAACTATATAGATTTAGTTGTACAATTACAAAATACTATTCATTATTTCTCACATTTAATTTTCTACTATAATATTTCCTTCTTCTTTTTTATCAATAAGGAGGAATTATTTAAATTGAGCTAACAACAATGAGCGTCACAAAAGAAACCTTCCCCCTTTAACACAATTTATTTATAATCACATGATCATCTTTATTCAACCAATAAGTCACAATAGGAATCCAAGAACTCATAAACTACAAGAGAAGTCCAGAATCCACCACTTGAAATTCCAACTTAAAAGATCACTTTAAAAATTCATAAGAAAATTAGAGAAGGCTTGAAGATAAATAGGAATCTCAAATATAGAGTACAAAGTGAAAGAATGAATATTATACAAACAAAGCAAAATTGGTCTCATGAATTGTACCCAACAAGGGTTTCAAAGACCTAGTTTCAAAGAGCACAACATTAATTATTTTGATTATCCTTTTGATAGTCTTCATGCTTTATACCAAGATATAAGACATATAAACAATCCATTTATTTTATTAAAAATTATAAAAAATATAAAAATAACTTAAATATCAAGTCAATTCTTGTTAAAATAGAAAATGAGTAAACAAAACATACAAAGCTACAACATCAGATAGAAAGAAGATTTTATTATTGATTCATAAAACAAAATGTAATCCCCTTATAAATAGAGGTTCTAAAAAATCAAGGAAACCAAATACAAATCAAATACTACAGCTTAACAAACTAAAATGCTGACAACAAACTAAAAACATGGAGGAAAAATCAACCAGACTTTTTATCACATGTGAGAAATTGTATTGATTTGATAAAATAAACATGGAGTCTATGAAAACCATCTTCCTTATTACTAGGAAATGTGAATAACAATTGTAACAACTATCTCTTTATATCTGTTGTTCCATTTAAGCCTGGCTATGTATGAAAGGTGATGTGGAAGGGAGAAATTAATTTCTTCCAACCGTTTGATGGAAATATGGAAACAGACAATTGAGAAGGGAGGGTGAATCACTTTTCTCAAAAACTACACAAACTTAACTAAATTAAACCATAAACTTCATATTTGATAATTAACATGAAATCAAAGATCCGCAACACATAAAGAACACATAACACCAATATTTTTTTGTTTGGAAACCCTATTACAGTGGGGATGGAACCGACAAGATGATGTACTCTATTAAAAACACTAAACCCTATTAGGATTATTACAATGGGAATGCACGTGCATTCAGATACACTACCTAGAGCTCATTGCTTGAATACAATAAGGAAGGCTTACTACCTTACAACAATCATAGACTATAATCCATAGTGGACAAAAATCAATAAATCATGAACTGGATAATATCATATTCAACATGCTTGGATCAGTTCCATTGAAGTGCATATACAACCTTCTTTTTCGCACTTAATATCTACCTTCAAAAGATATAATCTTTAGCTTTTTCACATCCACTCAATTTGTACATATGTACCCAATCCACAAAGGGATACAATTACATCTATACAAATCATCAACCTTGAAAGAATAAACAAGGTTGGCTAAACTCTCACCACCTCGCCATTAAAAATATACCCATACATGGTATAATTTTTAATGCAAACCAATGAATGTTAAATAAGACATAAAATAGATCAACATTAACATCCTCAAGAACATGATAAGCACCCAAAAATCATTCCTCGAACATCCACAACACACTACAACACCAAGTCTTTCAAGAACATAAATAATATGAGCCCACCAATAGAAAATTACCAAAAGAAATCACCACAATCGATGCAAACTAGAAGCACAAGAGGAACATGATCTAAAAACATCCACAAGCATCATGAATAATCTCAGGAACATCCACAATAACTAAAATCTTTGAAATCATCAACATCACTAAATCAAATTTCAAGAACACAAAAATAATGACTTTCAATCAAGAAAATAGCTCGAGAACCTCCAAATCATGAACCAGTCAAGATGAGGACATAAATTGATGTCCTAAACATGCTTCATAGATCCATATATGAAAATATTGCAATACCAAACCATACCGAACCAAATACTGTCACATTGTCACCTCTAAACATCAAAAAATACCAATCTCAACATAGAAACCAATAACTCATTGAAATCATCATGCAAACCTATGTAAGTTGACATGAATCAACTGCAGATATTCCTCAACACAACTATACCATGCACAAATTATGATCTTCAACATAGTAGCTACATCAAACCAATCATCTCTCTAAACATTACAACAAACCTATCTAAAAATGTAGAAATATGTTGACACCAATATCAACCCATATATGCATATTAATATTCCAACAATCTCCCCCTTTGACATTGATGACAACATATGATGTGAAAAATAATCAATGTACACAGAAATCAAATCAATAGTACTACCAATAATATCCAACATATCTTTCAAAGTATCTCTATAATTACTCTCATACTAAATCTCTCCCCCTTAGCTAGATCTATCCCCAATATTTTTTTCACATGAATATCTCTCCCCCTTTAACATCAATAGAAAAGGAACATATATGCACTTAAACATAGAAGCCCATAATCTCCACAAATCTGAGCATCTAACTCATAAAACTTTAAGACTGGCTACTCCCCCTAAGTAGTAGCCACCAAAATATCAATCAAGAACATAAGATATATTTGTAAAAAGCATATTAGACTAATGCAAACCAATGCACCTTAGTTCTGATCGGGAAGGGCAATTACCACTAACTTACCTTTGAGATACTCAAAAGTATCCTTAGGCAATGGATCTGTAAAGATATCTACCATATATTTCTTAGTAGGAACATATTCCAATCTACTTTCCTTCTCATTAACCTTCTCTCTCAAAAAGTGAAACTTAATAGATATATGCTTTTTCTTTAAATGCAGCATTGTATTCTTAGAAATGTTTATAGCACCTGAATTGTCACAGAAAAGAGCAACAGGCTTATCATACACAACTATGATATCCTCCAATGTTTGCTTCATCCATACCGCCCATGTGCAATTGATAGTAGTAGAAACATATTCTACCTCTACAGTAGATTGTGAAATACATTTTTTTTTACTTAACCATGAAACTAATTTCTTACCCTAGAAAAATGCACCACCACTTGTACTCTTTCTATCATCCATGTTACCTTCCCAATAAACATCTATAAAAGAACTCAAAGTGAAATAATCATCTTCAGGATACCACAAGCCATAATCAATTGTTCCTTTTAAATATCTATATATTCTTTTAATAGAAACAACATGAGGCTCTTTAGGATTTTCTTGAAATCTAGTAACAATACAAATAACACTCATAATATCAGGTCTAGTCTAGGTCAAATACAACAATCCATCTATCATAGATTTGTATCTAGTCTGATTTTGTTTAGGAGAATCATCATCCTTTGTCAATTTTCCACCGATCACCATATGAGTACCAATTGGCTTTGAATATTCCATACCAAATTTCTTCAACAACTCTTTTACATGTACTTAGACTAAGATATAAAGATTCCATTATTTGAGTATATAATTTGCAAACCAGAAAATAATTTAATCTCACCAATCATTGAAATCTCAAATTCACTTTACATCTCATTGAATTTTTTTTTACCTTAACTTATCATTCCCCCCAAAAATGATATCATCAACAAATACTGCAATAATAAAAATGTCAATATAATCAATCTTGAAGTATAAGTTACTATTAGCAATACCTTTGTTAAAACCAAGCTACGACAAATACTTATCCAATCTTGCATACCCAACTCTAGGGGCTTGCTTCAATTCATACAAAGATTTCTTCAACTGAAAAACCATATTTCTTTGACCAGTCAATGGAAATCCATCAGGTTTCTCATTGTACACTTCTCTTCCAACTCACCATTAAAAAATGCAAACTTGACATCCATCCTATATAATTTTGAAATCTTTGTACATAGTGACACATGTACCCAAGAATGTATTGTATTGGATTATGATTACCATTTCTCTTAGATATTCTAACTCTGTATAAGAATCAGAGATTGTGAAGAGAGAAAAATGTAGTGAGGCATTGAAAAGCCTATCATTAAGATAGCATTGTCAGTCAGACATATGTGTACAATGAGTGAGACATTGCAAAAGTGAAATTTTTTTGGATAAGCCAGTGAGGCAATTTTTTAGTGGTTTTATTCTCCAAAGGGTTACCACTCAAGATATCTACAGTGTTATGAATTATCACTTATATGTTTTGTCTTTTATATTAACTTGTTTATCATATTTCATTAAGGGTTTCTAAGTTCATCTAATCTTCATTTATCCATTATCTTTCATATATTGAAATGATGTATACTTCTCATCTTCTTTATGGTTTCTCATGTTTATGTTGTTGATCACAAGTTTTACATTCATTGTTTCATGTAGTGAATTGTTGATATGAAGTTCAGATGTTGTTCAAAATGTTCATGATATTCATCATAGTTCAACAAAAGTAATCTGATTTCCAACAAAGAGTCATTGTAATTGAAACAATTATTTTTTGTTATCATGGTGTCTTTGCAATTTTCTTGTTTTTCATCCAAAGGGATTGAAGTTTTTATTATGTTTTGGTCAAAAATTCAATCTGATTTTATAAGGCACTTATCCACCCCCCTCTCCCCACCGCTCTCCCCCCCCCTCTCAATGCCTTTTTGTACTCCAACAAATAAAGCCAAATTTTAATAACCACTAAGAAAACCAAAGATGAAAGGTGATATGTCCAAACAAGGTGACTAGGCTAATGCAAAATAAATAATTAATGGGCAACAAGTGTGATAGATGATTTGATTTTTTATTATTTTAAGGATAAATATGGATTAGTAATTGGTAGTGTTAGATTTTGTAATGTAGTGGTATCTCCAAACTAGTTCAAGGTACATAAAATATTAATTGGTTAGAAATTTGATCTGCGTGTCTTTACTTCTCCAAGCAACATGTTGGATTTGGGAAAGAAATAGGTATAGTCCTAAAAATCAATACATTATCAAGGCTTCACATTCTCCTATTTTTTCTAGGTTTTTCCTTCCCTAGGTACTTTTCATTGTACATTCCAATTTCACATCATAAATATCTTCAAACTTTATTTTTAAAAATTAACTATTTATTATTAATCACATTTAATTTCTGAATTTATTCTTTTTTATTTTATATAAGTAAGGAGGGTTTATTTATATTGGCATAGCACTAATGGAGATCACGAGGGACCTTCTTCTTTTTAACATAATTTGTGCTAAGAATGACTTAATCAACTTTATTTAACTAATAAGTCACAATGGAAGTCCATGAACCATCACATGCAATTACAATTTAAGAAGCCACTCTAGGAACTCGAACATTGATCTCCATCTTGAAAATCTTATGACCTTTCCAATTAAATACAACCCCATTTACCTTTAATTTAATGTCTAATAGAAAATCTTAATTTAATAACATATATTAATTTATGCATGCATCTATACATCTTATTTAATTATCTTTCTAATGGATCCTACAAATACAAAGTCAAAACTCCTTGAGATTTTGAATAAATAAAATTATGTACCTAATATTTGTCATACAATTATAAAGAAATATTCATTATTCATCATATATATATTTTTATTTTCATTTTCCTTTTTTCATTAGTAAGGATGGATTATTTAGCTCGAGCTAATCATAATGACAATCAAAGTCACAAGGAAGACCTCCTCCCTTTTAACAGAGTCGGCTTAAAATCATTAATCAATTTTATTCAACTAATAAGTCTTATAATAGAAGTCCAAGATGCACTACTTGAAATTCCAGCTTATGATGTCACTTTGAAGATTTAAACATGTTTCCATCTTGAGAACCTTATAACCTTAATTTAAGTACACAACCTCGTTAATTCCTTTCTCAAGTTAGCGATCCAGCAACTAGGTCTCAGTTTGTAAAATCAGACAATTGAAACAATTTAGAAATGTCCAGCTATGTGTCAATTGCAAGATGGCAATAACTTTTCAAGCAATAAATAAAAATGATTGTACAGATCGCGAGTCACTGTGCATGTAATTGTACACGCTGCAATCCTTTGAATGACAAATGAGAATCTCGAAATAGAATAGAAAATGAATGAATGAATATTATACAAGCAAAGCAAAACTGGTCTCATGAATTGTACCCAACAAGGGCTTCCAAGACCTGGTTTTACGTTTGCAGTGAAGGTGATTCATGTAAGCCATTCGCAATTCAGGAGTATCACAAATCCCACTCATCTGGGCCTTACTATCATCCCTAAATTCCCTCTGCTGGGCATTTTGCTGAAATCTGTGAAAAGAATTATTTGAGTACGGATTGAATTCCGCCATCGCTCTTCTCTTGAGCTCTTTGGAATTTTGCAGCTTTGCGCAGGAAACCAGTTGACCCATCTCCAACACAAAACGAAAACACACTTACTAACAAAGGATATGTAATCTGATTTTGTAAATGAAGGCAGAGACATTTATAGTCGAATCTCATCTTGAAATGGCATATTATAAAATGTTTTGCAGTTTGCTTTCATTCCTGCTCTCTTCCCTATGTATTATCAACGTGTTATATGTGGAATGGTCAAGTCGTAATCTATTTTTGCATGCAAGTTTGATGTAGTCAAGACAAGCTACGATTCAGTATTGGAAGAGCCGCTACGTTGCGTTCACTGTATGAATGCATTTTTATTTAAGTGAATTATATGAAGAAAATATTCATTGCCAGTTCAAGCTGAAAGCAAGCAAGTTAAATTCATTCAAGGTCACATTGCAGTCAACATATCAGAGATGAAGAATATAATTATTATTATTTTTGATATGAAGAATACAACTATTACCAGTTCCGGCTGAGAACTTTGACCAGGCGGATCATTTATATTGAATAATAATAATTTGTAAACCGGTCATTTATGCAATTTTATAAAGTCCTCATTCAAAGGTCACGCGCCTACAAAAACAATTGAATATTTTCCTGTACACGTCATATCCGCTTCGCGCAGAAAAAACAAGAGGTTTTTGGCTAAAGCCTATTCAACTTTAGAATAATTAACGCCCAAGGGTTTTCTTATCTAAAGTGGATGACATGCGCTTTGAAATCAACGGACGCCAGTACATGAGAGGAACACAAGACCATGTGATCAATCAGAGCCGTCTGTATCGTTCTTCTCTTCTTTTCTTTTTTGGGTGGCCGTTGATGGTTTTGTCAGAAAGTTTACTAAAACGTGTTGAATGGATCCATTCAATCTAAACTGTTCTTTTTCCATTCAAATTCTCTAACGAGGCAGGTAGGGGAAGAGCACCCGTTCACCTATTTTTTCAATTATTAATTTTAAAGAAATTGAAAAAATTGAAATATATCATGTATTAGTAGCAGTTTATCTGTATTTTAGTAGTTAATTTTTTTAACAACTATTAGGACATTTGTATACATGTATTGGAAATTTTTGAGATAATTATAGTGCACTATTATTGGGACATTTTTAAGTATGTATCAGACTACACTTTCAACTGACCACATTTTGACCGGCCTTGCGCACTACCATATCCTACAATGTCCATCGTTACTACCTAGAAGTCAAAACAATAGCTATAAATAGTTAAGTCGTATATAGACAACCCATTTTTTTAAAAAAAAATAATCCAATGTAATCTTTACAATATATGGAAACACAAAGTTAGCTATAATGTCAACTATTGTGCTTCTCCTACTCACTTTCATATTATCGCAACAAATGCACAAATTGTAACGATGACATAAAGAGAAGATACTTTGTAGTGACTAGTAGTTGGATTTTTAGAAGCATATTGACATTAATGATCTTCTAACTCTCCTTTGTCCAAGCTACAACTTATTTTCATTGAATGCATTTTCTCTCTCTCAAAATAAGTCTGCATTGATTAGAAAGCACATTTAAAGAACTTATTAGACTAATGTTGTGAGGGAGATTCTAAACTCTAGAAAAATGAAAAAAATATTGGGAATGTATCATGAATTCTCATATCTATATTTTGAAAAATCAATGTAAAATATCATTCTTAAAATGACTTAATTTTTAATATAATTGAACCTAAACATTGAAATAGCTAAGGAAAATTATAAAGACACTTTTACAAAATCGTGTCTATGTGCATGCATGCGTGTACGTGTTCATGTACATGTGTGTGTGCACACGCTTGTGTACTCATAGTAGTGGAAATGGCACTAGGAATGACACTTATACTTATCAAGGCCACAAGATTTTAATGATTACAATATATTTTTAGGTTTGTCTTTTTACATAAAAAAGTTTAGGACAATGTTGGAGAATTGTGTTGTTATAAAATTTATATCTTTCTTCCTATATGGATAACTCACCTCCTGTCTTAAAATTAACCACTACTATATGTTAGATATCGAGAAGGAAATCTACAAGTGATATTACTAGTTTTATGCCAATGTAAATATGGAAAATTAAAGATGCTTCCAATGTTGAAAGTGCATCAATTATTTTTGTTTTTTATTAAGTAAAACAAGTTTTACAGGGTGCCTGAAACCCACAATTGAAAAAAGAGAGACGATCAACAGAAAGAAAATAGAACTAAGCAAAACAGCGAAGAAGCAGGCCACAAGTCGGCCAAGGGCAGAGAAGCCACAGAAAAATAGAGCCAATCAGATTTTTATGATTCCCTCGGTACTTTGGAGTCTTTCCTTGTCAAGGATATTCTTCACTTCACTAGGGATATCTTCGCCATGTCGCCATGTCATCTTGACATCCTTCGTGACAGCCAGATTGGCAAACCAATCAGTGGTGCTATTGCCTTCTCTGTACACATGAGAGATATAAACCTTATCAAATGAATTGAGGATAGCTCGGGTTTCCGCGATGATGTTGGATATTGACTAGGAGGGGGGTGAATGAGGTTTAAGAAGTTGATAATGTTCATCGAGTCACCTTCGAGCCAAAGCTTCTCGAATCCTATTTCCTAGGCAAGTTTAGTGACTTGGAGAGCAGCACAGGCTTCAGCATAGTGGTTGGATTGAGAGCCCAGAGGCAAGATGACAGCCACCAGGCTAGAACCAAAATAGTTTCTGATAATACCTCCACTACCAGCAAGGCCAGGGTTCCCTTTGGCAGCATCGTCGAAATTGGATTTCTCCCAGCCAGTGGGGGGGCAGCTCCAGATACAGTTCAATCTTTTCTCTTGGGTCGCGGCCTGAGTCCTTCCTGCAAGATAGTTAGTTTTCCCACAATAGAATTTTTTTCCTTAACAACATGTTGGATTTTATCAAAGATGATTTTGGGGGCAGAGGAACAGTCTCAGAAGATGTGGTTGTTGTGCTCTTTCCAGACTCCCCGGTAGAGGTGAGGAAGGATCCAAGTGCTGTAGGTTCAAAAATCTAGATTAAACATTTTGAAAGTCCATTGAGAGAAAAGGTCTTAGAAAGATAGGGTAAGCACCAAATTAAGTTCAAAGTCGAGAGAAGATGTTTCCAAATGTTACTAACAAAAGAGTAGTGAATAAATAAGTGATCCACTGATTCTTCCTGGCATTTATAGAGAACAAACCTATTGGGGATCTGGAATCCATGCTTGATGAGATTGTTAGTAGCGAGGATTCGGTTCTAGAGAAAGATCTAGAAAAAAACATTGATTTTGGGCGTGAGACCTGGAATCCAAGCTTTAGCCCACAGCGGGTTGACATCCTGGATTTGATGTGTCTGCAAGGAATAGGTGGAGGCAACAATGAAGATACCATCAAAAGAGTCTTCCCAAATGATCTCAACCTGAGCAGGGGATAAAGAGACCGCATTGAGGGCTTTCATCAGAGGTTTCAGATCCTGAGAGATCTGGGAGATCTCCACCCATTTACCTTCCCTTCTATAATTACTGACTTGAGTTTTGTTAGGGTCTATTTGAGTCTCCATGTTAAAAGTATCTTTGACCCTTTGACATATTTGATCATTGTCCGGTTTCCTCCTCTTTCAAAGTTTGCATCAAAAGGTCTTTCAAAGTTGGTTTTTCCCTTGAGTTAACCATTGTGACAATTCAAACTTATTTTGGTGTAGTTGGCTCCCTTCAGCCAAGTGTTAGTAGTCCTTCATCACTCATGAACCACTTTGAATCACTTTGAACTTCAGTTCAAAGTAGTTCAAAGAGGCTCAAAGATTCATTTCAAATTTTCAATTAAAAGGTGCAGCTCACGAGGTTCCACAGGTTTGATGGAAAAATCTGAAACTGCAAATGGCAAAGTTTTTATGGTCAGTTTGGTTCAACATAGCTCCTGAGAGTTCAACTCCATTCAAATTTCAAGATCCAATATGGTTAATTCTTTTTTTTCAAGGTATAATTTAGAATTCATCCACCCCAGCCAAGGTCAAAGTGGTGCAGCAAGTTCAATGGTTTAGCAAAACTCGCACATCAAGTTTGATTATTCTGGCAGTTTTATATACCTCCACTAAGAGATGCATGACTTTTTCCTCAGACAAAATTTTCTCAATCAATCTGGTCAAGTTGTGCAAAATTAGGATCTCTCCAACATATCCAAAAACAAAGAAAATCCAACAGTGGAATAAATAGTTATGCCCCCCACACCAAGGCATAATTTGACTATCATAAAATATTTTTAAATCCACCCAACATCAGGAATATTTTTATTTATGACTAATGTATGCTTATGCCACCTGTCCAAATATCATTTAAAACATTGAAGTATATCTTTAAAATCTTTTCATAAATACTTTATGAAGATATCAAATTAAAGGGAGTAGGCATATTATCAAAAAGAAGGAAATAGATTAAAGGTTTTAAGTGGAAACATTTTCAAGAATTAGTTATTGTAACTAATAAGAACCATCAAGCAAGACAATAAATAGATGATAGAAAGACGGAGTAGGGGTTCAATTTTTTTTGAGCTTTGGCTGGAGACTTTGGGCTACAGGTAGAGGGGTTTTAGTTTCTAGTTTTATTTTATATTTGAAGAGGGGAAAGAAATATTTGGTTTTTTTCCAGATTGTAATTTGTGAGTATGGAAGCAATCAGATCTTTGTGATCTTTTTGATATTCAAAGAAAATGAATATTTGTATGCCAAATCTTTGAGTTTGGAGATTTATTTTCTCATTGAGATCAATCTGTGAATTGATCCAATCTCTTGTGAGTATAATTCTGTCTCACACAATTACATGCATGATAATCTTTTGGTCTTTGAGCCTTAGTTATTCGTGTATTGGAAAGAGAATGATATGTTTTTCTTCTTGTATTTTCTCTATAATGTAAGGTCTGAAACAATGGACTTTGTGCCATTTTTCTTTTCTGCTTTATTGTTAGATTAGCTTCTTTACATCTTTTCCATGTTTACGGGTAGATGTTTGTATACCTTTCTTGCTTTCGGGTTAAAAGCATCTTTGTAAGTGGTTTTGTGAATTTATTGGATATCTTACATGGGGAGTTGTACCCGAATAATTCAGAGGAAGATTATCAATCCCATGATAATTTGTCCAACTATTAGTGTGGTTTGTACTTCATTGTGGGTGTTTGGAGTCAACTTTTATGTTTATGTTTGAAGGAAAAATCTGTTCACCAACAGATTTTTGGCGACTCTATTGGGGAAAGGAATCGTAGTCTCAATGTTTTCTTTTCTCAGAAATTTGAAGGTACCTCCCTGAGGATGGAGGTTGGTGGCTCTATTGAAGATGAATACCATGAGGTACTTCAAAACTATCCATAAGTTTTAAAAGATTGGGTTCCAGCAAGAAGTGAAGATATCTTTGATATTTTTATCTTTATTCCACCATTTAAAGAAAACCCAATCAAAGAAGTTACAAAAGACTTGGCAAGGGAAGTAGGATCTCTAAAATCCTTCTATGGTGCTATCCTTCTCAAGAGAAAATCTGTCGTACAAAAACCGTCAACAAGAAATAAGGAGCAAATTGATGTTGAAGAGCTTGTGAATTCAAATGACAAGGTTTTGTCACAATCTTTCTTCAGCCTGGTAGTAGAATCTCTCAACTCCATAAGTATGGGATGTCATCTAGATTCAAGTAGTTATAATAATAAAGATTTTTAGATTAGTATGCAACAGTGTGAGACTTCTAGTTTCCTTGAAAGGATGAACAAGGATGATTCTTTGCACTTTGAGATTTGTAATCAACCAACTAAAGAATCTATCAATGGTGATAGTGAAGCAATATCATGTTCTCCTATCAGAATTTGTGCCGATAGTAAGATGTCATATGTTCATAATAAATATTTATCCAGTTTTGAAAATCTTTTTTACAAAAGAATGTTAAGATGGAATGGGAAGATGACCATACCTATGAGATGCGACATCAACAAGAAAGATCAACTATCAAAGAAGAGAATACCATTGTGAAAATTCTAGAATATAGAAATGGGGTTGAGCATCATGATGATTTGATAAATGAAGAGACACATGGGATGCTTGGTATGCATAATGATGATGTGCTTATTTCACAAAGTAAAGTAAGTATTCTTGTGAGAGTAGCTTTTATGCTTAATAAAACATCTCGCTTTGCTGAAATATGTCATGATACTAGAGATTTTGTAAAAAATGATGATATTGGTATCATTTATTTTGAAGATTATGTAGTTTCCCTTGAGGAGGTTTCTAGACATCATTTCTTTCAACCAGATATTGAAAATCATTTGGGAAATGATATGCAAAAAGCCCAAGAAAAGTCAGAAGTTTATAATGAAGAATGGCTTTTTGGGCAAGAGTGGTTATTCAACAAGTCTTTGCATGCTCTTAGTTTGGTGTTCATTGCCGAGGAAGTCTCCAGAAGACATTAGTTTGGAGCTACTTTGTTGAGGCACAATCAGTCACTGTGAAAAGGTTCCTACTTCTCTCAGCCATTTGATGGCTTTGTGTAAGCTTTTCTTGCTTCTAGTCCTAGTGGTAGGGGTTTTTCCTACCTATGTACATGTTTGTAAATATGTCTTTCCTTTGCAAGTTTTTGATTGTGTGTGGTTTCAGTTTTGGAGGTGCTTTAGTCTTAGTGTTTTTATCTTGTTAGTTGCCCTGCTCCCCTTCACCCATCTGCAAGAAGCTCCCTATGCTTTTTTTTATTGACTCTATTGCCCAATGGTGCTAGGCACTTATCTTTTACCCAAAGATTACTGGAGTTCTCTGCTTTTGCATTAAAAGCAGTTCCACCATAGAGCCAGTGTTAGGGTCTATTTGAGTCACCATGTTAAAAGTATCTTTGACCCTTTGATATATTTGATCATTGTCTGGTTTCCTCCTCTTTCAAAGTTTGCATCAAAAGGTCTTTCAAAGTTAGTTTTTCCCTTTAGTTAACCGTTGTGACAATTCAAACTTATTTTGGTGTAGTCGGCTCCCTTCAGCGAAGTGTTAGTAGTCCTTCATCACTCATGAACCACTTTGAATCAATTTGAACTTCAGTTCAAAGTAGTTTAAAGAGGTTCAAAGATTCATTTCAAATTTTTAGTTAAAACGTACAGCTCATGAGGTTCCATAGGTTTGATGGAAAAATCTAAAACTGCAAATGGCAAAGTTTTTATGGTCAGTTTGGTTCAGCATAGCTCCCGAGAGTTCAAATCCATTCAAATTTTAAGATCCAATATGATTAATTCTTTGTTTTCAAGGTATAATTTAGAATTCATCCACCTCAACCAAGGTCAAAGTGGTGCAACAAGTTCAATGGTTTAGCAGAACTAACACAACAAGTTTGATTGTTTTGGCAGTTTTATATACCTCCATTCAGAGATGCATAACATTTTCCTCGTATAGAATTTTCTCAATCACTCTAGTCAAGTGCAAAATTAGGATCTCTCCAACATATCAGAAATCTAAGGAAATCCAATGGTGGAATAAATAGTTATGCCCCCCACACTGAGGCCTAATTTGACTATCATAAATATTTTTAAATCCGCCCAACATCAGGAATATTTTTATTTATGACTAATGTATGCTTATGCCACCTATCCAAATATCATTTAAAACATTGAAGTATATCTTTAAAATCTTTTCATAAATATTTTATGAAGATATCAAATTAAAGGGAGCAGGCATATTATTGGAAAGAAGGAAACAGATTAAAGGTTTTAAGTGGAAAGAGTGTCAAGAATCAATTATTGTAACTGATAAGAATCATCAGGTAAGACAATAAATAGACGATAGAAAGACAGAGCAGGGGTTCGGCTTTTTTTTACCTTTGGCTGGAGACTTTGGGCTGCAGGCAAAGGGGTTTTAGTTTCTAATTTTATTTTGTATTTGCAGAGGGGAAAGAAATATTTGGTTTTTTTCCAGATTGTAATTTGTGAGTATGGAAGCAATTAGATCTTTGTCATCTTTTTGATATTCAAAGAAAAGGAATATTTGTATGCCAAATCTTTGAGTTTGGAGATTTATTTTCTCATTGAGATCAATCTGTGAATTGATCCAATCTCTTGCGAGTATAATTCTATCTCGCTCAATTACATGCATGATAATCTTTTGGTCTTTGAGCCTTAGTTATTCGTGTATCGAGAAGAGAATGATATGTTTTTCTTCTTGTATTTTCTCTATAATGTAAGGTCTGAAACAATGGACTTTGTGCCATTTTTATTTTTTGCTTTATTGTTAGATTAGCTTCTTTACATCTTTTCCATGTTTACAAGTAGAAGTTTGTATACCTTTCTTGCTTTCAGGTTAAAAGAATCTTTGTAAGTTGTTTTGTGAATTCATTGGAGATCTTACATGGGGAGCTATACCCGAATAATTCAGAGGAAGATTATCAATCCCATGATAATCTATCCAACTGTTAGTGCGGTTTGTACTTCATTGTGGGTGTTTGGAGTCAACTTTTGTGTTTATGTTTGAAGGACAAATCTGTTCACCAACAAGTTCCATAGAGTTGGGTGCAGACATGTCTCTAGGCATAGAAGGTCTCAAAATCTCTCAAAAAACCCATCTGGGGCCAATTGTTGTTCCAGAAGTTGACAGATTGACCATTCCTGATCTTCCATTTGGCTTTGGACTTAGCCAAATCCTTAGCATTGAGGAGACCATTCCAAAATATAGATCCTTTCAGGAAATCTATCTCTTTTGAAGAAGTCATTGATAGAGTTATGCATGAGATCTATTTATCTTCAATGGTCTCCCGCCATTCACCTTTACTATTGAAGATTCTCCAAATTTGTTTGGCTTGAAGAGCTTTTTTAAACAGTCTTAAATTCCTTACTCCAAGACCACCTACTTTTTTAGGGAGACAAACTTTCTCCTAGGCTATGAGAGGGATGTGCTTCTGTTCCTCTGTGCCAGACCAAAGAAATCTTCTTTGTATTCTTTCCATAATCTCTGCATCAATTGTTTTTGTTAGTTACTCTTAGATATTTGTTTGAGTTGGTGGTAGTAATGAGATTTATTGATGCTTGTGCTACAGTACAATAATAAGTTTTAAATAAGAAAAAAACATAAAGACTAAGTTGAAATAATGTAGAAACCAAGATGAGTGTCTATAGTGTAAATCCATTGGGACTATCGCTCTTCTTGAAACCTATTTAATGTATTTGAAAATTGACCAACATTTTGTAATATTATCCTTAGTTTAGCTAGAGAAGGTATTGATGTTGAAGGATACTTGTAGAGTAAGAGTAGCATTCAAGCCTCTAGAGGGTCAAAGAAATGTATGTTGAAATAATAATTGTTAGGTATGGTTGACCTCTTTATGATTGGTATACAAATAATGACTCAAGCTAGAAACATTTTTTTTCATGTAAATAAATTAAGAATTGCCTTATGAAGTGTTTGGGAAGTGAAAGAGAATTGAGCTCTACTTTGAAGTAGAACAACACCTCATTTTAGTACTGATCCTAAGACTAGATTTTCAATGTAGTATTAGATGGCATTACTTGAAGATAATTTGTTAAGCTTAAAAGGGGGTCCTTAAAATCTTTATATTATCTTGGTATCCATGAAATGTATTTGCAAGTAGCAACCTTAAAAAACTCAACGACGGAATTTTTCTAGTTATCCATGATGAATAATACCTTGATAAGGCATTTTTATAACCTTGACCCCTTGTGTATCTTAATAAGCTTGGTGGAGATAAAATTCCCTACAAAAAATAAGCAAATAGAAGCCATACCTTAGTATTCTATATAATGTTACTATTATGTTGTGATTTAGGAATTACATCTTAGGTAAATGGTAGGCTTATGCAATGTACTCATAAAACCAAGTTGAAAGGTTTTTTTTCATTGAGCTTTTATTGTAAACATATTTTTTATTATAGTTAAAAATTAGCAAATTTTGCCCTTTTCTAATACAAATAAAATGGAGTTATTAAATTTAGATCATAGAGATTGCAATACTTAAACATGAGCTATGTCTACAAGATATGAATCATGTGAATAAAAAATATAATATATGGTATGTCCCTATTACTATATATTCATTTTATGATGCTCAAGAGTAGTCGAGGGAAATAAAGTAAGCTTCTTGTTCTTGATTGTTAGAAGTAGTCGAGAAAAATGTTCAAACAAGATTTAGATAATTTATCACCAAAATAATGATGCTAAAAAAAGTTCATAGATGCTAATGCAAGTAGCAATCACTTGAAATCCCAATTTATGATCTGAAAATGATAAAATATGAATTAAAGCCCTAAATGCCCAATGATTAAAATTTAAATTCTAAAAATTAAAAGATTCAAATGTAATAACTTAATGCCAAGTAATTGCAATTTATGGTCCAAAAATTCTAAAACACATAGTATAAAACTAAATGTTATCAAGACGAAAATTCAAAAGAGTAATGAACCAAAGTAACCATAGCTTTATATTTTCAAGCCATTAAAAAATATATGTGACCTTATAATTATCACATATAAAATATCAGCCAACCAAATGTTTTTCCATTACATTAACAAAAACAAAAGTTCAAAACTCTATACAAAACCTATAAGTCCAATATCTCAACAAAATTCATTTTTAGATAATCTTTCATATTTCTTTGAGTTAAGAATGTCCTCGACAACTAAAATTTTAGAGGAGTAAATTATTTGTACACATTTATGGTTGTTAGAGTTGTTTCCTATGTTTTGGACTCAGATGCATCTTTTGTTGTATAATATACTAATTATGGGGCTAGCCTCTTATCTTAAAAGAATGCACTTTTATAATTAAAAAATAGAATAGAAAGAATTGTATATATACTTAGTTCTATGACCAAAAAATGTCGATCCATATTGAATGTTCTACAACCAATTAATATATACACAACAAATAGTTATATATTTTCTAGTGAACTCCTTGAATTGTGCTCCATCAAGGATTAAATCAACAAGTTTGTCTCATGTTTGTGATCACAAATTCATCCTCTAATGATCTTTCTCTATTGTTCTCCTTCTTAATTTACAAATATTTTGTAAGGAATATTATTATGTCACAAGGAGATTCTTTTTTAAAGCCAACACTTATAAATATATGTAAAAGTTGTAGATGGGAGGGGGAGAGATGTTAGTCCTCTAAGTACAATAAAATTTGAAAGTTCGATTATTGATCACAATTTTATAAGGTTCAAGAATGAGAGAAGACTTGTTGATTTTAGGAGATAAAATGATAACTAATATATACCTTTAAAAAATAACACATAAATTTTTTTTCACAAAACATATATTTAGTTAGCTTGAGGTGTGAAAATAAAGGATATTTGGTTAGATTTTGAATTTAGAAAGATGTGGATCAAGTCTGTAACTATGGGGTGACCTAGTAACTATTTTCAAGTAGGAGTAAGAACATGTATAATACATATGTAAATAATATATTAATGTGCAAAAGAAGGTATATGAAAATATATAGGGGAAGAGCACTAGTATTCACACACCCTAACTTCACTCTTCTGTAGAGTCTAAACCAATGTCAAATTTTGATTGCTTTTTTGTTGTCTTCGTACGTGAGATGACACTTTAAAAAATATTTCTTGGCTTTCGGGTATTAACAAAACTCCATGTAGAGATTATAAAGCATTGAAGGGTCAAAAAGTGGCCATTTCAAAGTGTCACTCGATACCGACTTAAAGATGCACCAATAACCATTCACTCAAAATTGTCAGTAACTGTAGACAAATGTTCTAGTAGTTGAGCATAAATGTCCCAATAGTGGTGCACAAATGGGCTAATTATGCACCAAAAAAGCTAAAAAATGATCAGGTATTGATACACATGTTATCATTTTGAGGTTTCCTTCAAAATTAATAATTGGAGGGTCAAGTGTGCGTGGAGTGTATGATTATTGAAATATGTCCGACTAGTGTTGCTCTTACCCTACTATAATAAATATAAGATAAAAATTTGAGTCTAATTTCATATAAAATTATTGAATCATTTTATATTATCTATATCATTATAATATAAAAAATAAAACAATAAATATATAAATAGACATTAATAAAGCGAGAATGAATTTAAAAGGTAAATATGCTAATTCATGTTATTTTTCATAATGTACACTCCTCCAAATGCTTATAGAGCCAATAAATATTAAATACATATTTTATAAAAATAATGATGAAATCCCAAAGAAAGTAGGACTCTAGTCTCTTTGGAGACATCCCATAAAATTGGAACGATACAGAAAGTACGACTCTTTTGAAAATAAGGAAAACAGACAAATTTAACTCTGCATTATTAAAGTACGACCAGCTGTGTTTATGTATACCTCTAGAAAGTGGCTTTGCACTCTTATACTTTTTCAACCAAGAAAACATCGTGTGACAATTGCAGTCACCAAAGCGTTTGAATTCATCCAAACTCTGAACAGGACTCTTTCTCTTCATTCTAAATAAACTATTTATTCCATTGCCCAAACATCATTCCAACTATCTCCTTCGAATCTCTCACGGTGTCTGCTTTATCATTTCTAATTCAATTTTTACAACTTCAATACTTTGTTCTCTCAAGTAAATATTTGGATTCAACAGAGGAGTAATTCATGGGAAATAATCTGTGTTCCTGTTTTTGTCCCTCCAAACCAGTGAGACTCGTCAGATTTAATGGTAGGCTTGAAAGAATTGCAGTCAAGAAGGGAATTAAGGTTGCAGAGGTGATGATGGATAATCCCAACCAATTCATTTGCAATTTGGGTGATCTTCAAGAAGGGCGTCGTATTCAAGCAGTTCCAGCACATGAGGAACTGAAGCAACGAAATACATATGTTCTTTTCCCCATGCACAGACTACGCTCCATACCGTCTGCCTTGGAAATGAAGGCTCTTAATGCTTATGTTAATCATAATTTGTGGGTAGCTCAGAAGAATGCAAGGCCCAATTCAAAAGTGCATCCACTGGGTGAGGAAGGCTTGGAAAATAGGGTATTGCCCAAGTTTGAAATGGATGAGGTTGCCTTAAAACAATGGGAGGGGTTAAAGAAGGGAGGGCGCAGATACTGGAAACCTACTCTTCACACAATAGACGAATTCCCCTCCTCAAAAGTTTAGTGGTACCCCTCTCACAATATACCAATTGTCCCACCTACAAAGTTTAATTGGATGGGACTTAAGATGTACTTATATTTGTCAAAGGTGTTCCTTTATATGTAAACACATATATATGAGGGCTACGAAGGCCAATCGTGTAATCATAAAGGGTATTTTATTAAGTTTGTTGATGGGAGAAAAAGTAGGTCTTTGAGAGTCTCTAAATTGATGAATTTCAATAAATAATAATAAGGATCAAACTATATTAAGGCTGAAAATTAAATATCAGACCATCAACACTACAAAAATAAGTGAACAATCCTAAAGGCAAGGGATACATCCTAAATACTAAAACAAATGGACAAGATCAAGGAAATTTGAAACTAAAACATTCTAGATTGCGCTAGATATTCCATCCATCTATTCTTTAGCACTAGTTTCCTTCATGGTTATTTTTCACCTTTTCAATCACAACAATAGAGTCAAAATGCCTTAAGAACTTCTCTCATTGCATAACCTTTCTTTTTTCCTTTATCTGAGCGTGATGACATCTATGATCTCATCACATGGTTAACTTCAACCTGAAAAATTACCCCTTACTTTCCTCAAATTTCGTCTTCCTCCAAACCTCCTTTTATATTACGTTTAGAATGCACTTGTATACATGTCATTAGTTATAACCAAAGATGGAATGTCCTTGCAGTTATTCACTAAGGCGCTAAGAGGATGAAAAGGCAACATATGCTCCACTTTCCTCTAGAAAGATTGATTTCTTATGTTGCTCAAGAATAGTACCAATGCATGACCAATCTTTAAAGGATCATTTCAAGCCACTAGGGAGTTCTCATAGGAAATTTGTTGCACATATTTAGCTTTATTAAACTATAAGGTAACCAACAAAGGAAGTGACATGTCTATTAAAAATTCTAGGTCTAATAATAATCTTAAGACATAGAAATAATAACATAATATCAAAATATGCAATCATGTCAATAATATAAGAATTAATATAGTAAAACCCTAGTAGTATGCCAAGGAAAATTTGTTGAAGAAAAGTGTTATAATTCCTATTGCTTAAAGAAAAAAATAGCAACCTTTACATATCTAGTATTACAATTATCCTTCTTTATGATTATAAAGATATATAATATCTTCAACCTAACTGTTAGGTTGGGCCACTAGATCTAGGCTTCTTTGACGAACTACCAAAAACTTCTCTTTAGCAAATGTAAGTTTTTACTATAAGATTTTTAGTATGGTGATACCATCTCCAAACCCCTATTAGTGGGGATATCAACTTAGTGACCCTTGTACCATTGAGCCAATGGGATCACTGACCAACTTAGAACCCCTATGGTAGGTGACCTCCAAAATTGTAGTAAAAATAAGTCCTACAATTAACACCTCCTTATATTTTTGTCATAATTCCAATTTTATCCACATCTACCAGAACATGTAACCTATAAAATACAAACCATATGTTGGATCAAATTGTTGAACAAAGTAAAAATAGTAGGAAAAGGGATTTTTTAATTGCCATTGAAACATCCTCTCAATATTCCAACAATAACATGGCATGTAGTTTAATTATATAAGTAGATGAAAGGTATGTTAATCCTTACAGAGAATAGGAAAAGTGTAACATAAAGATAAAAAATACATAATTATAAGGTTAGATGCTAGCCTGATAGTAAAAAAATAGCAAAAAACAACATATTAGAATGTCAAAACAAAAAGATCCAATCAAGGAGAACTAACTACATAAAAAATTAATTAGAAGTTGGGAAGAATGCAAT
>BSBK01010286.1:0-2500 GCA_027943335.1 Chamaecyparis obtusa
CCTAATTTGATAAATTTAGTAATAAGACATAAGAGTACCACTTAAGACCTAATTAGATCTTTAATTCAAGACTAATTAACACCTAATATCATGAGTAATAGGACATGGTAGTACACCTAATATGAGCAATAGGATCCCTTAGGCATAATTAGATCTATTATGAGGTCTAATATGGATAATATAACCCCTAAGGCTTAATTAGACTAATTAACCCATAACAAGACCTAATTATACCTAATTATGCTATTTAATGTACCTAATACATGTGAGTAATATGACCTAATATAAGTTTAATAGGAACTAATATTCAATAGTAATAAGTTGCCTAATTAAGGACATATTTATGAACTTAATAGGACCCCTTAGACCAAATTAATCATAATAAGCCCTAATTATCTATGTAATATGAGTAATAGGACCCCTTCTAGGTGTAATTAGATCAAATTAGACTAATTAACACCTAATATACTCATACTATGACCCTTTAAGACTTAATTAGACTCAATATGCTTAATATGAGCTCTTAAGACCAAAGTACACCTATTAGAACCTAATTAGACCTATTAGGACCTCATAATTCCTAGTTATCTAGGTCTATTTTAAGACCTATGATAGGTTATATGACCCCTTAAAACCTATTAGGACCTAATTAAACCCAATTAGATGTATTACAACCTAATTCGACCTATAAGACCTATTACAATGGAATTAGACCTATTAGCACCTAATTAGACTCCTTAAGACCTATTAGCACCTAATTAGACCTATTAGGACCTATAATAGGTTATATGACCCCTTTAATACCAAATTAGACCCACTATTCAATTAATATGACCCATTAAGACTTATTAGCATCTAATTAGACCTAATTAGACTAATTATGACATAATTAGACCCAATTAGACAAATTAGGACCTAATTATACCCAATTACACCTAATTATACCTAACTAAACCTATTATGACCTAATTGGACCTATTAGGACCTATAATAGGTTATATGACCCCTTGAGCCCCCATTAGACCTATTAAAATGTAATTTACATTTAAATGTAATTTATGTAATTGATTTTACTTTCAAATAATGTAGCAAAATGTGCATAGTATGTAATTTTATTTTTAATTAAATTAGCATATATGTAGACTTTATTTGACAGTAAATAAAATCTTTTAGGTACATACATATTCTAGATCTATCAGACATATTATTGCACATCACACATGGCAGATGCACTGATTCCCCCTGCAGAACTATTTGCACAAACTAATAGAGAGATTGAATGGTTGTAAGAATCTATAAATAATCCATCTAGCTCTAGTGTCTATAAGAGAACATGTCAGTCCATCCTTAATAACTTGATTAGCATTAGGGATGACATTCATGGTACCACTCCCTATGCCCCAGATATTATAGAGGCCATACTAGAGAGGAAGAGACAAGAGGTTGGCTCTGGTCTTTCTCTTAAGGAGGTACAGGCTTTAGTGCCTAAAGCAACCCTAAAAGGGGAAGTTTTCCCATTTATCTAGATAAAAATTATGTGAAGGGGTATCAGGTTACCGGGTGTGAGGATCTTGCTTTATCAACATTGATATACCCACGATTTCTAGCTGCCCATGGCCGTTATCTAAATAACAACTAGATTCCATTGTAATTTGCACAACAAATTTTTGTTGAGGCTCATTAGGGAGGGCTATTAATTACATTGATTTTCTAACACATCTAGGATAGGGGCGTGGTAGGCTTGCTAACAGAAATGCTTTTCATTGAGCTGGTTGACAAAGACCAGTACATAGGGCCATTGTTGGTTAGAGGGCACCTGATATAGATCCTTCATTGGGTCCTATTGCCGATGATGTTATTCATATCACCCAACTTTGAGTTGTGATTAATAGTGTGGGGGGACATTACAATAGCTGCCACATCCATATCTAGTGATCAAGTTGGTCAGTACCTGATGTCTTGACAACACTCCAGATCATCAGGTGGAGCATCATCTAGCAGGACCATAGATGATATGTACACTGCAACAAGCATCCCTTCACTCTTTAACCTGGAGGGACTATAGAAGAGATGACACATATCACATTGACTAGCTTGGCTGAAGATCTATTAGATGCATATACATTTATAGTAGTAAAGCATGATATCCCCATATCAGAGGTTAGATCTCATGTGTGTACTGTCAGATATGCTCATCCACATCTTTCTCACCTAGACTATGGCCATAGTGGAAGTGCTCATGAGGATCCACCTACTAACCACTCTATTGCTGCACAGGGAGAGGCACAACGTACAGACCCTTTAGTCAGTGCAGGGCCATCAGTTCCCTAATGTTGGCCTTGACGATGTTGAGTTCAACATGACCACTATAGGTTATCTAGATTTTTGGACACATGATGATACAACTTCCATGCTATCTCATTTGGTTAGTCAATTGCATTCATCATTAGAGAGGCGTGTGCAATCTACTCATGTTGCTGATGCAGATTTGAGCTTGGAC
>BSBK01010286.1:7500-162393 GCA_027943335.1 Chamaecyparis obtusa
GTGCTGTACACGATGGTCGTGCGAATACCTATTCCTTGACAAAGGATGGAGTGCGACATAAGCCAAAGCCATTGAAGGAGACCGAAGAAAAGGTATGTGGTAATGAAAGAATAACATTTGTTGATGGGAGGAAATTCTTAGATGGTATGAGGCATGAGCATGTATGTTTTGCTTTAATTCCCAAAAGCTGGTAAAGAAAAAGTAGAAGATGTTCCTGTAGAAGTTGCAGATTTGTTGAATGAGTTTCAGGATATTGTATCCGATAACATGCCTGATGGATTACCACCAGTCAGGAAGATCAGTCATCAGATGGACTTGATCCCAGGAGTGAGTTTGCCGAATAAGGCAGCACATAGAATGACACCTGCAGAAAGTGAGGAGTTGAACAGAGAAGTACATGAACTGTTACAGAAAGGATTGATCCGTGAGAGTCTAAGTCCTTGTGCTGTACCAGCGGTATTAGCACCAAAGAAGAATGGGCAATAAACAAGATCACAATCAAGTACAGGTTTCCATTGCCACGAATGGATGATATTATGGATTGTTTGGGTGGAGCTGTGTATTTCTCAAAAATAGATCTGAAGAGTGGATATCATCAGATTCGGATCTGAGAAGGAGATGAATGGAAGACTACCTTCAAGACAAAGGAAGGACTATATGAGTGGTTAGTCATGCCTTTTGGGCTAACCAATGCACCGAGCACTTTCATGCGGCTCATGAACGAGGTTCTGAAAGAATTTCTGGGTAAGTTTGTCATTGTTTACCTAGATGATATTTTGATCTTTAGTAAGACATTGGAGGAGCATATGATGCATATTCGTATGGTATTTGAGAAGCTGAGAGAAGAGAAACTGTTGATTAATTTGAAGAAGTGCAGTTTTGTGAAGAAAGAGTTAGTGTATTTGGGATTTGTAGTTTCAGCAAAAGGTCTAAAAATGGACTCAGAGAAGGTACAGGCTATCCTTGAATGGCCTACTCCAAGGAGTGCTACTGAGGTAAGATCTTTTCATGGTCAAGCTAGCTTTTACAGAAAGTTTATCAGAAATTTTAGCAGTATTTGTGGACCCTTGACTGAAACAATGAGAGGGGATAGAAAAGAGTTTAAGTGGACTAAAGGAGCAGAAAAGAGTTTTCAATTATTGAAACAAAAAGTTACAGAACAACCTGTTTTAGCACTTCCAGATTTTAATAAGGTGTTTCAAGTAGATTGTGATGCTAGTGGTACTGCAATAGGAGCTGTTATGAGCCAAGAAGGTAAACCTGTTGCTTATTTCAGTGAGAAGTTAAATGATGCCAAGAGGAAATATTATGTTTATGATCAGGAATTTTATGCTATAGTTCAGGCATTAAAGAAGTGGAGACATTATCCGCTTCCTAAAGAGTTTGTTTTGTATACTGATCATCAAGCTTTGCAATATTTGAATAGTCAAGGAAAATTGAATCAAAGACATTTGAAATGGGTTGAGTTTTTGCAGAGTTATACATTTGTTTTGAAACACAGGAGTGGAAAGCTCTTAGCAGAAGGCAACTATTGCTGACAGAAATGCAGATTGAAGTGGTTGGGTTCAAGGAACTCAAGAATTTATATGCAAGGATCTTGATTTTGGTGAGCTTGGAAAGCTTGTACAGAACCTGTTACTCTAGACAGGACAAAATGGTTGGATTTCATCATCCAGGATGATATGCTATTCAGAGGGAGTCAGTTGTGCATTCTACGAAGTTCTATGAGGAGAATCTCATCAAGGAGAAGCATAGTGGAGGATTGGCTGGACATTTTGGTCGTGATAAAACCCTTGCTTTGGTTGGTGAGAATTATTATTGGCCACAATTGCAGCAAGATGTGAAGAAGTTTGTACAGAGTTGCAGAGTATGTCAGATGGCGAAAGGAGTGAAGCAGAATACAGGGTTGTATCAGCCATTACCTATACTAGAGAAGCTTGGGAGGATATCAGTATGGACTTTGTTCTTGGTTTACCTGAGGACACAGCTGGGGACATGATTCAATTTTTGTAGTAGTTGACCGATTTTCAAAGATGGCACATTTCATTCCCTGCAAGAAGACTAATGATGCTGTTCATGTAGCAGAATTGTTTTTTAAGAGAAGTAGTGAGACTTCATGGTTTGCCAAAAGACCATAGTTCAGATCGGGACACAAAGTTTGTTGGGTATTCTGGCGTACATTGTGGAAGAAGTTGAAGACAGATTTGAAGTTCAGTTCATCACATCATCCACAGACTGATGGACAAACAGAGGTGGTGAATAGGAGTTTGGGAAATTTGCTGAGATGTTTGGTTGGAGATAAGCCAACAGGGATGGATTTGATGATTTTACCACAGGCAGAATTTGCATAAAATAATTCTGTCAACAGGAGCACTGGTAAATCACCATTCCAGATTATATATGGGAAGTGGTGCAAGAAATGCATCTGAGTTGAGAAAGATAGATAAAGGAGAAATAAGTAGTGCTGAAGCTGAGGATTTTGCAGAACGCTTGAAGAACATCCATGAGGAGGTGAGGGAAGCATATTACCAAAATGAACGCACAGTATAAGGCTAAGGCAGATGAGAAAAGGAGGTATAAGGAATTTCAGGTCGGTGATGAAGTCATGGTTCATTTGCGGAAGGAGTGGTTTCCAGTTAGTACATATAACAAGCTGAAAATGAAGAAGTTTGGGCAATGTAAGATACTGAAGAAGCATGATTCAGGAAATGCATATGAGGTAGAATTGCCTAGTGAGCTGAATATTTCACCAGTGTTTAACATTTTAGATTTGACAGAGTATCATGAAGGAGGTGTTGAAGATGAGGTTGTAGCAGCACAGTGGAGTATTCCAGCAACCAGTTCAGATATCAAGGAGATTGAAGACATACTGGACAGTCGTGTTGGCAGAAGCACAAGGACAGGACATATGAAGAATATCTGGTCAAGTGGAAAGGATGGCCTGTTGAAGATTCATCATGGCTGACAAAGGAGGAGGTTAGCCATCTTGGTTTTCCTCTGCACACCTGAGTCGTGACAGGGTCACTTCTCAAATTACCCCGGGTGTCTGATGCAGGAGCATCCTGGGTGTAAGAGCAATCTTGCATCACCCAAAAATATTTCTATTTTTTATTTTCAATAAGGGCTATTTTGTGCAGAGCTGCTATTTATGGAAAGTTACTATTTTTGGTAATTTTTGTCTATGCTCAGAATGATCTAATTTCTTTCTTGAAGGTTCATTTTGGTCATATAAGTCTGCCAGTAAAGTTTCATTTCGAGATCAAGTGTAATATTGGAAGATATTGAAGATTTTCGGTATTGGCAGTTAGGGTATAGAAACTTTGAACTCAGTTTTGAAGGCTTTAGAGGCCCCGGATGAGGTCAAAAATTTGGGTGACAGGCACTTGCGCCGATCAAGCCTGTAGAGCGCTTCGTGGCGTTTCCGAAATGGGGTTATAATAGCCGATCGGGTCAACTGGTGATGACTTATGGTCTTCGGAAGTTGGGTCACTTGAAATGGCGAAAAATAATTTTCTTTAAAATTTTTGTTCGGGTTTCAAAGGTTATCTTGAGCCGACTATGATGTAATGAAATGTAAAATAAAATAATTCTAAGTTTGGTCGGCCTTATTGGCTAAAATTCTGGAACCTTCCCAGGCGTGGATAATTGCCTATATAAGGAAGGCTGTATTATTGTCTTAGGCAGTTGGGAATAGTTCTGGGTAGTAGATCCGGGTATTGATTGGAGGCTTTGTCCTACAGAATACTATAAGGGAATGCCCATGTGGCTTTGCATATTGTAATTCTGAAAGTTTGTAATTTCACATTTGTGGAGATAATAAGAAGCCAATTTTCTGTTCTTGCATATTGTTGTTATTTCTCTATTTCTTGTTATGAGTTTGTGGTATTAAGGGGAGTCACCCTTCATCAAGTTGACACATGTGAGCTATATAATTGAGGTCCCTAGATGTTTGATTGAATCTAACTTATTATTTAAATGTACATTCGATAATAGTTGTGTATGCACTTTTAATTTAATGTTGTTGTGCTTCAAGTAGATTTTATATTTAAAACATGCATGTCCTAATGTAACACATGCAAATTCAATATACATACACACATTTAATTCAAGCTCCAATCACTATGGGCACTAGTAGGAAAGAATGGAGCTAAGGAAAACGTTTGATCTCGCCCTGTGAAAAATTTAGTTCAAATCATATTTCATGTGTGATTTAGTCCACATCAAGTGGTTCATCTCTCTCTTGAATAACATTAATATTCTCTCGTGGTCGTTAGTATCAAGTCTCCACTTATGAATGCCATGTCCTGTCATAGGAACAAGAGATAGGATGGTGGAAATTACAAGATGACTATACTGATAAAACTTATTGTTAGGTTGATAATCAATAAAATGAATCCCGATGTTTAAGTATTTTGGTTTGCTTCAAATATGTTCCTTGCACGACAACTGAACCTGCATAGACAAGTTCAACAATGTTAAATATATATATAGATGTGATAAATACTAACCATATAAACAAACATATAAAAAAATTGGAAGTTGGAAGGTCTCACTCAAGTTTAATATCAGTTGTGAAACTTAAATACAGTACTAGAACCTATGGGAAACATAATTCCATTGCTTGTTTCATTTTGTGTTAGCTTCATCCTCTCCTTGACAGCAACGTAATAAATAGTAACTAACACCTTCCACATTTCTAGGCTCTGCTACTACTGCAAAAATATGTCCTACATTTAAAGTGAAATTTTAATTTTAGGAACTTGTAAATATAAATTAAACAAACTTTATTTAAATAAATTGAGTTTATGAATCCTTTTTAAACATGTACATTAAACACACATGTACCAATTTTGATCAAACCTGAAATATGGTCATAATTTGTAGAAATCAATGGAATGTCGTCAAAGCTTTCATCCTAAACATCATTTGTGTTTGTAACATCTAGTGGAACAAATTCCATTCACTAACATATCCACATTTTTGGTTGATACATTTGTCATAGTTTTCAGAAATGCAATCATACAAAAGCATGAATAATCTCTAGTGGACAATGACCAACCATTACTATCTATACTCATAACTAAATGTAAGGATCTTGTTTTGTCTACTCTCTTGCATCCATCGATTAATCTCTATCAAAACAATAGAGAGCTCACATGTAAAAATTAAAGACATATATAAGTTAACTCAAACAATGATCAATAAATTTAAAATTAGTACTTGTTATCTCCCAGAATACTCAAAAGGGTATGACTTGATTTGATCATGATGATGTGTTATCACAATTTGGCACCATAAAATGCATCTTGCACCACTCAACTACATCATGAGCATTATTTATATGATATCACCTAATAGTCCAGTTAATACTTTCTTAAAGCACATTTGATACAAGCTCGTGCACCATCATGCTCTCCCTTTCCATGTCCACTCTCAAAGAAACTCCAAATATGTGGTATCTTTTGGTATCGATGATATCTACATAGTGTGTAAAATGGCCTTGCTAATTTAACTTGTGCTACACATCCATCTGACCAAACAAAATACTTTTCAATTTTGATGCCTTTATTTTCCAAATATCCAAAAAATGTCTTAAAGCAATGCTCGACAAAATGTATGTCATTCTCTTTATCATCACTAATGTAAAAGTAATATTCTTTCTTTATGACTCATGCTTCATATGTACTTTCAACACCATCCAAATCTAATTGTGCATGTTGATAAGACACATGTACCATGATAGACACCTACTCTGTATAGGTAGTATTTTTACTTGAAGTTGTTTTTGAGATACAAAGGTGTAGTTCTCTGCAAAATCAACAACCGATAAAATTGTTCCAACTAGAAAATGATTCTTTTTTGTATTTGGAATTGTTTCTGCCTACCATTTAGAAAAAAAAACATGTTGTATGTATGGTTGAATCAATTTAAGAAAATTCTCCATAAATGTTGCAACAGGTATCTCATCTTCTACATATTCCAACCTTGTTGATTCTTTCTCGACTTTTGTTTCAGACTTAATGTACTTGTATCTCTTACATTTTATCATCCTTATCATGTCAGTATCTTCAAGTCTCAAAGGAAATTTAGCCAAATCCCTGCATGTTTGACAAGTTCTCATCTTATTGCAATATATTTCAGGTATTTCATGATCAATTTATTTGTAACATTAGTTCGATGTTATGATTGACTTGGATGTTTAGGAAAATCATTTTGGAAAACAACCACTTTCTTCTATCATCTTTCTAAACCCTTGGTAGTAGAGATTGAATTCAATATGATATCAACAACAAGTTTCAAAATATTTATTTATCTTTACAAAAAATGGCTTTAATCTTTCAAATATTGTTTCCCCAATCTTAATGTCAGGATTTGAGTTACAAAATGAGAGATACAATTTATGTTGTGTGGTGTCCAATCAATGTTTTGTGTGCTGGAAATATTCCTTAGGCCCAGTCCTCTTCTTGGTAACATCTCTAGTATTTGGTGAAGGATGAGTATGATTAGTCCAAAATGACATAACTAAGTTCCTAACTATTTCATTAATTCTATCAGACCAAGGAGCTCTACACATTAGTGCCCAATTACCTTCCAATGTAGTATAATCCAAATTGATTCTTCTTTTCATATAGTGTGTCGTTGTCTTCCTACTGTACCTAATCTAAGATGAAAGTGAAGAAATTTGTCTTCTTTGGGACATGTTTTTATTTAAAATAGATGTCAGTATCACTCTTCTTGAAATGGACCTATCTATAGATCTAGTTGTTTTTCCAATGGAATGCAAACCTTCTTTAACACTATCAATAATATTTATTTGTATGTTACTTGATTTTAACTTTTTCAAACGTGCATCTACACCCAACAATGTTAATGGCTCTTTTAACTCATCTTTAAGAAGTGTAATTGATAATAGTTGAGTTTTTTCAAGTGTACCAAGATTGTCAAATTATTTCATTATTTTCTTAGATTTTTTATTCAATGCCCTCTTTGTAATATTTATAGGTTGTTTAGCATAATCTCACAATTTTTCCACATCCATTTCAATTAAATGGTCTATGCTTTTATGATTAATTTTTCTCTTCAACTGTTGGAGTAGACTATCATTCACATATGTTTTTGGCACTTCCACTGCAAATAAAATAAAATATCTTAATATTTCATATTAAGGGGATCTTCATGAAATGAGTATTTACAAGCTCTTGAACATGTCAAACCTATAAAAATTTATACACTAATCAGAGAAACACATACTTTTTGGACCTTGGGTTTATTCAACTTGGAAAGCCCCTTGTCCAACATTTTCATGATCAAAGGTTGCATGTACACAACAACAAAAAATTTCTTAAGGGAAAGACCCAAAATTTATATTGACCAATAAGAGACTAAATTGAGACAGTGAGAGAGAGTCAGTGAGAGAGAGAGAGATGTGTACTTGTTTGATATTCTAAGAGTTGTGCTTGTTGAGCTTGCGATGACCCTTCTCCAACTTCTAAAGGTTGGCTTTGTTGAGCTTGTGATGACCCTTCTCCAACTTCTTAAGGTTGGGCAACTTGTTGAGCTTGTGATTCTTGAGCATTTCCTACATGTATGAAGTATAAATTATTAAACAAAATTTTTAGTCTAATTGGGTCTAATTGAGTCTAATTGGGTCTAATTAAGTGCTAATTTATTCTAATTGAGTCTAATTGAGTTCTAATAGGTCATATTAGGTCATAATTGGTCATAATTGGTCCTAATTAGTTCTAATTGAGTCTAATTAGATCCTAATTGGTCCTAATTGGTGACTAATTTGGTCTAATTGAGTCCTAATTGGGT
This sequence comes from Chamaecyparis obtusa, assembly GCA_027943335.1. Lineage (NCBI taxonomy): Eukaryota > Viridiplantae > Streptophyta > Pinopsida > Cupressales > Cupressaceae > Chamaecyparis > Chamaecyparis obtusa. The sequence continues at coordinate 15,316 of BSBK01010286.1, forward strand.
CATATTAGGTCCTAATTGGTCCTAATTAGGTCCTAATTTGTCATATTAGGTCCAAATTGGTCCATATTAGGTCCTAATTAGTCCTAATTGGTCTATATTAGGCCCTAATTGGGTCCTAATTGGTCCATGTTGGGTCCCAATTGGTCCTAATTAGTCCTAGTTGGTCCATATTAGGTCCTAATTGATTCTAATTGAGTCTAATAGGTCATATTAGGTCCTAATTGAGTCTAATTGGTCCTAATTAAGTCTAATAGGTCATATTAGGTCCTAATTGGTCCTAGAATTGAGTCTAATTGGTCCTAATTGAGTATAATAGGTTATATTAGGTCCTAATTGGTCCTAATTGAATCTAATATGTCATATTAGGTCCTAATTGAGTGTACTAGGTCATATTAGGTCCTAAGTGGTCCATATTAGGTCCTATTTTGTCCTAATTGAGTCTAATAGGTCATGTTAGGTCCTAATTGGGTCTAACTAGGTTCTAATAGGTCATATTAGGTCCTAATTGGTCATAATTCAGTCTAATTGGTCTTAATTGAGTCTAATAGGTCATATTAGGTCCTAATTGATCCTAATTGAGTCTAATAGTTCAGATTAGCTCCTAATTGGTCCTAATTGAGTCTAATTGGTCCATATTAGGTCTTAATTAGTCTTAATTGAGTCTAATTGGTCCTAATTGAGTCTAATAGGTCATATTAGGTCCTAGTTGGTCCTAATTAGGTCCAAATTGGATCTAATAGATCATATTAGGTCCTAATTGTATCTAATAGGTCCTAATTAGTTCTAATAATATCTAATTGAGTCTAATTGGATCTAATTACATCTAATTGAGTCTAATTGGGTCTAATTGGGTCTAATTGGGTCCTAATTAGTCCTAATTAGTCCTAATTAGGTCTAATTAGGTCCTAATTAGTCCTAATTGAGTCTAATTGGATCTAATTAGGTCTAATTGAGTCTAATTGATCCTAATTGATCCACGATAGTCCTAACCTATTAGACTCAATTAGGAACTAATATGACCTATTAGAATCAATTAGGACCAATTATCTACTCAATTAGGACCTAATATGACCTATTAGAACCTAGTTAGACCCAATTAGGACCTAATATGACCTATTAGACTCAATTAGGACAAATTAGGACCTAATATGGACCAATTAGGACCTAATATGACCTATTAAGACCTAATACGACCTATTAGGACCCAATATGACCTATTAGACTCAATTATGACCAATTAGACTCAATTAGGACCTAATATGACATATTTGAACCCAGTTAGACCTAATTAAGACCAATTATGACTTGAAATCTAATTGGTCCATATGAGGTCCTAATTGGTCCTAATTGAGTCTAATTGGTTCTAATTGAGTCTAATAGGTCATATTAGGTCCTAATTGTTCCATATTAGGTCCTAATTGAGTTTAATGGGTCATATTAGGTCCTAATTGGTTCTAATTAGGTCCTAATTGGATCTAATAGGTCGTATTAGGTCCTAATCAGATCTAATAGGTCCTAATTGGTCCATAATAGGTCCTAATTGGTCCATATTAGGTCCTAATTGGTCCTAATTGAGTCTAATAGGTCATATTAGGTCATAATTGAGTCTAATTGGTCCTAATTGAGTCTAATAGGTCATATTAGGTCCTAATTGGTCCTAATTGAGTCGAATTGGTCCTAATTAAGTCTAATAGGTCATATTAGGTCCTAATTGGTCCTAATTGAGTCTAATAGGTCATATTAGGTCCTAATTGGTCCTAATTGAGTCTAATAGGTCATATTAGGTCTTAATTTGTCCTAATTGAGTCTAATAGGTCATATTAGGTCCTAATTGAGTCTAACTAGGTTCTAATAGGTCATATTAGGTCATAATTGGTCCTAATTGAGTAGATAATTAGTGCTAATTGAGTCTAATAGGTCATATTAAGTCCTAATTGGTCCTAATTGAGTCTAATAGGTCATATTAGGTCCTAATTGGTCCTAATTGAGTCTAATTGGTCCATATTAGGTCCTAATTGGTCCTAATTGAGTCTAATAGGTCATATTAGGTCCTAATTGGTCCTAATTGAGTCTAATAGGTCATATTAGGTCTTAATTTGTCCTAATTGAGTCTAATAGGTCATATTAGGTCCTAATTGAGTCTAACTAGGCTCTAATAGGTCATATTAGGTCATAATTGGTCCTAATTGAGTCTAGTAGGTCATATTAAGTCCTAATTGGTCCTAATTGAGTCTAATAAGTCATATTAGGTCCTAATTGGTCCTAATTGAGTCTAATTGGTCCATATTAGGTCCTAATTGGTCCTAATTGAGTCTAATAGGTCATATTAGGTCCTAACTGGTCCATATTAGGTCTTAATTGAGTCTAATAGGTCATATTAGGTCCTAATTGGTCCATATTAGGTCCTAATTGAGTCTAATAGGCCATATTAGGTCCTAATTGGTCCTAATTGGTCCTAATTAGATCTAATAGGTCCTATTAGGTACTAAATGGATCTAATGGGTCCTAATTAGTTCTAATATGATCTAATTGAGTCTAATTGGATCTAATTGGTTCTAATTGCATCTAATTAGGTCCTAATTGGTTCTGATTGCATCTAATTAGGTCCCAATTGCTTCTAATAGGTAACATTAGGTCCTAATTGGTTCTAATTGAGTCTAATTAGGTGCGATTTGGTTCTAATTGATTGTAATTGGGTGGACTAATAGGTCATATTAGTCAAGTAATTAGTCTTAATAGGTCCTAATTAGTACTAATAGGTCCTAATAGGTCCTATTGGGTTCTAATAGGTTCTATTAGGTCCTAATTAGTCCTAATAAGTTCTATTAGGTCCTAATTAGTCCTAATAAGTTCTATTAGGTCCTAATTAGTCATAATAGGTCCTATTAGGTGCTAATTGGTTCTAATTGAGTCTAATTGGATCTAATTAAGTCTAATTAGGTCCTAATAGGTCATATTGGGTCCTAATAGGCTCTATTAGGTCCTAATTAGTCCTAATAGGTTCTATTAAATTGTAATTGGCTCTATTAGGTCCTAATTAGTCATAATAGGTCCTATTAGGTCCTAATTGGTTCTAATTGAGTCTAATTGGATCTAATTGACTCTAATTAGGTCCGAATTGGTTCTAATAGGTCATATTAGGTCCTAATTGGTTCTAATTGAGTCTAATTGGTTCTAATTAGTCCTAATAGGTCCTAATAGGTCCTAATTACATCCTAATAGGTCCTAATTAGTCCTAATAGGTCCTAATAGGTCCTAATAGGTCCTATTAGGTCCTAATTGGTCCTAATTGGTCCTAATAGGTCCTGATAGGTCCTATTAGGTCCTAATTAGTCCAAACAGGTCCTATTAGGTTCTAATTGGTCGTAATTGGGTATAATTGGTCCTAATTGAGTCTAATTAGGTGCTAATTTATTATAATTGAGTCTAATTGGGTTTTAATAGGTCATAATTGGTTCTAATTGAGTCTAATTAGGTGCTAATTGGTTCTCATTGATTCTAATTGGTTCCTAATAGGTCCTATTAGTCCTAGAATAGGTCCTAATTGGTCCTAATAGGTCCTATTAGTCCAAATAGGTCTATAGTTAGGTCTAGTTAAGTCTAATAGGTACAATATCACATTTACATGAACATTAATAAACGTATTGATCATCAACTCAAAATATTTATCTAGAGAAACATCTTACACATACCTTGTTTTTGACGATGATATCTTTTTTGTGATTCTTCACATAGTCTTTATTCAGTATCTTCTAAATAATGTCGTGTACTTTTGTTTTGCCTTCTCTTTTTATTTCCCATCACAACCTGGAAAATTATTCCATGCCAAAATGTCTTCCTTCTCCTAAATGCGAATTATGTTACAGCTTTTAGATTTATGAAATGAAAAAAATATACATTTATTTATACCTAATCCTTATTAACTGGAAATGCCACCAAAAAGGCCAACATAGGTTTCTATCGATAGTCAAACTTGACTTTCTATCGAAACTAAATGACTTTCGATCAGAACTAGTTTATTAATGACTAAAATTTGCATTTTTTGGCAAAGTACTTTTGATAGAAAGTACTTTCGATCGAAAGTACTTTCTATCAAAAGTCCCTAGTTTAAGCCATGGTTGCAAGTTTTGAAGAAATTCAGAGAATTTCATGGCTTCGATCATCAAGTGCGTTGATCAAATGGAAGAATAAGAAGACATCCTTTTGCATACAACAAGTACTCAAAACTAGTTTTCTAACTATTATATATTTGACTATTTTTAAATTTATTATGTGTATGGTTTTTTATGTTAAATGAATGTAGGTTTTTTATCAAATATAAACCTTTGAGTTTGATGTTCAATGAAAAATAGTAAAAAAAATATTTTTTTTTTGAAAAATAACAGTGCCCTGCATATTCGAGTCTACTTTAAAAAAAAAATAATTGAAATTTGATAAATACACAATAAGTTATAAGCTATGTAGTCAAGGTATGTCAAAATTAAGGTTTAGTCAACTTCAAATCTTAATAAAATATGCACTAATAGTGATAATATCATCAAAACAATTGCATACCCTCCATATGGATGTTACAAAACTAAATTCGAAAGAATCGCATTCATATCTATTTTACAAAAAAAGTTATGCTCTATGAAAATAGTGTTACTATTTGAAAATGGTGTTTTCAGCACCATACCAGTTTTTGTGGGAGAAAGAAAAAAGTATTCAAATAAATTCAAAAAAATAATAATAATAATATTTAGAATCTAGACCAAAAATCCTAAAAGAATCTAATTTACTTCTTCCTCTGATTTTGAACGGTTCAATGACAATATGCATCTGAATCTGAAAGTTTTTCTCAAAATGTAGATTTCAGTATCCGTTCAGGCAAAACAGTGTAACCCACTATTGTGGGTTCACCCATGAAAATATAATCTTATCGTAATCTAAGGGACAAAGGGAAACCTCAAGCCCCCAGGGAATCAAGTCTTTGTTGACTCCCATATCACAATTAGAGAGACATCTCTTGAGAGAAAAGAAGGTGTGATTACCTCACCCAATGAAAACTTATGTCCCATTGTGAACCACACAAGGAAACGGCGCAACTGGAAAGATGGAATTGAATTGCCTAGTGAATGGCTACTCAATAGTCAACCCATCAAGGATTCACCCTTGAAATGTTCTATTCCATAAGAATAAAACCAAAAACAATAGAGATCCATTCCTAAGGACACCTCCGACCTTAAGGGATCAAAATATATGTATATTTGAAACTGGAGGGATCAAGAGATCCTAAAATATAAATCCATCCTTTAAGGATTAGTTACTAATCCAAAAAGGGAGAAAAGTACCTTGAAAAATATGTGCATATCAAAAAGTGAGTGTGTGAAACAAGTGAGGAGAGCGTATGCCCCCACGTTAAAGTCATTGCTAACACTTGAACAAGAGCAATGGCTTCAATAGAAACATAAACAGCTCCACTGATTACATTTCCACATCGAGATGTCCCTAGACAAAGACAAATCAAGGGAAATATCATAGAAAAATATAGAGAACATAGAAGGGATCTACCTACTGTGGTGTCGGTATGATCATAAGATAATATATATATATATATATATATATATATATATATATATATATATATATATATATATATATATATATATATATAATATTATTGCAAATCAATTGACATCATTCCCCAAAGAAAGTAGAACTACAATCACAAAGGAGGAAAGATCACATAAGATATATGAAGGAGAATCTTTTTAGACCATGACATGGAGACCGAAAAGAATTAGTGCTACCACGTCTCAAATCCAAGAAGATTACACAAGGAGACATTTACAAACAATAGCACAATTACAACATAACATGGAACAATGCATAGAAGAATAGAGATACCTGTAGAGGAATTTGAACAACAGTTTCCATTCCTTTATCACTTTGTACCAACTGAGTAACAAGGATCATATAAAAGAATCTAACAACATTTAACAAACACATTACAGGAGAAGCATAGTATAGCAGGGAAACACACAACAAAGCTACCATGAAGGACAAGCTGATCAAGCATGCCACCTACTCTCCCCATCTCATTGTATATCTTTTAGGGAAGCTAGGTAACTCACAAGAGGGACTATATCCAACATAGTAGGAATGATAGCCAGTTCTAAACAAGGATCCTCTTGAGAGTCATAATGTTTGACACTAGGTGTAAGAGTTAATTATGATGAAAGCATATTAGGTAAATCAATGTCAATGTCAATAGTCTCATATTCATCATTAACATCATCAATATCATCAAGAGTATCTTCTTCATCCAAATTAATCAAAATAGGATCTAAGATACAAATATAATCATCATAATCATGCATCTTAACATCATTATTAGTAACAAATTCTTCCAACACATCATGCATAGATTTATCTGAAGAAGATAGAGATCTTTGAATAACAGAATTATGATCTTTAGCATGAGCATGACACTTCTTAGGATGTTCATTAGCAAATTGATTACATTTTGATTTGTTTGAAATAGGTTGAGAACTGGGAGGAACAATCATAGGATACTTCACAGGTTCTTTAGGGAGATCAATAGGATTATCAATAATAAGAGGAACAATCACAGGATCTTTCACAGGTTCTTTAGGAAGATTGATAGAAGGAACTTGATTAACATAACTAGAAGCCATAGTTAAAGGAGGTATAGAAGGTGTAGACAAAAGACCACGATTAAGATCCATAGGAGGTATGCTTAACTCAAGAATATTGCGATGTTTATAAGCTTGATATGAATGGAAAAGATTATCAGGTCGAGGAGGACATGAATTAGGTAATGAAGGCCAAAAGAAATCAAGAGGTGCATAATCTCTAGGCCTACAAGGTTGATATAAACTAAGATTAATTGTCTTCACTTCTTCATCATGAAAAAATTTAAGACACTTATGGATAGGTGAAGAAATAACATGCATGGAATTCAACCAAGGAAAACCTAGCTTAACTTGAAATTGATCAGAAGTAGGAACAACAACAAAGGTAGTGTTCACAATTTTTTCATAGAGTTCAACTGGTAAAGTAATAGAACCAAATGATGGATAAAGAAAACCATTAGAAGTTTGAATCCACACATCCAATGTATCATAAGAATTGTGTTGTAAGCTTTTCATAAAAATATTTTCTTCAGTAATAACATTGACTAAGGATGTAGGATCAACAAGACAACCATGAGTAGGTTTCTAAGAAATCCTAGAAGAAATGTAAAGGGGACCATAAGGAGCTTTAATAGTCATAGAGTCATCGAAGGTAATCAAAATTTCTTGAGGCCTTTTATTCTTAGGTTGTTGTCAAGTTTTAGGTTGAGTTTTCAATTTAGGCTTAGGTTGAGATTGAACTTGAGGTTGAATTTGAAGTTGAGATTGAGATTGAGGTGGAGATACAGATTGACCAACATGCTCCACTTGATTAACAAGATGATTGAGATTATCCATCTTTGAATCATACACAATTTCCATAGTAGATGGCTAAGCAATGGCATTAGTATCATGCGTAGGTAAAGGATTCGTATAGATTTGAAGGTTTTGATTAGGAGGAGAGACAAATTTATTCCTACTACCATCAAGATTATCAATAGATAAGGCATTAGCATCAATTAAGTCTTGAACCTTATGTTTTAAAGAATGACTTTTCTCAGTATCATGAGCATTCTGATGATGCTATTGACAAAAAGAATTTTGATCAAAGGATTTAGATGTAATCGTAGCAAGTAAGAGAGGTTGAATAGGAGGTAAAGTAATCATATTAGCAGTTATCAACCTATTCATAATAGCATGTAAAGATTCAGAAAGAGGAGTAAACGTATGATTTAACTGAAAAATAGTGGATGTAGAAGTGGCATTGTGAGATGCAACAACAACTTGATCAGCAATTGTACACACTAAATAGTGCACTTCTCTAAGTCATTACTTCCAAGGGAATCCATGAATGGAAAACCTTAGAAAGTGACCTAGAGCTCCCTATGAATGGAGTTGCAAGCATGTTAAGATTTCTCTTAGCTAGAGCTATAAAGCTTATGACCTTGCTAGTCAACCACACAATGGGAGATTCACTAAAGACAAGGGTAAGAGTTCCAATATCCTCAAGAATCAAAATGAGAATGCAATGCAATGCTAGAAATGAAGATGCAAGCTATGAAAACTAAGCTATGAAAGGAAATGAAAGTATTACAATCCTTCCTAATTAAACTAGGTGAATTAATCTAAAGCATGAAGGAAACTAAACTAAGAAAGCATAAACATGAAGCTATGACGCAAGAAATGAAACTAAGATGGAATGTAAATATGAGAGCTATAAGTGAAACAAGATCTCCAAAGCTCCAAAGTCACCTAGAAAACTTGGAGCATAACATTAGTATTCAAAAGATTCATCCCAAAATGAGAAGAGAGCTCTTCTTTTATAGGAAATGAGAAACAACAGATGATGGAGATTAAGAGGCAAAAGATTTAATCAAGGGTCAGGCTTGGAAGAGGAGCAATCCATGTGCACAAATATCCTCCAATGAGAAAATAAGAGTTGACTTTTGTGTCCATATGAGACAAAAAAACCTTTTTCTCTTTTTATAAAATAAGAATAATATTTTATTTGTGCAACTTAGGATAAGAGGAAAACTGGGGGCTTTTTATTTAATAAAAGGGGAGGAAATATTCCTTTTAGTTAAATAAAGACTTGGGATAAAATGGTTATCTATGGAATAAAATCAAATACATGAGAGAATTAGGACTTGCTCAAGGAAATTGATATTAAGCTGAAAATGCTGATTTAGGAAATTGATAAATTGCTGCATGGGGGCCCAAAGTCTAGGCGACCATTTTTTGGTGCATACAACAACTGCATTCACTTGTTTGTTTATCTTGACATAGCTGTTGAATTTTTTAAATTTGTTTGGATTAGGAGTAGCATCACTCTTATCAACTGGAATAGGAGCCATTGGAGTGTTGCTCTCAAATTGACTCTCTTGTAATTGATAATGATGAAGTGCTGCAAAAAGTTGTTGAAAAGAGGTAAATTCAATAAGCAGAATCTTATCTCTAATATCCTTTTGCAAATTTGAAATAAACATATGTTGAATATCAATATCGGGAATAGGATAGGAAATCTGAGCATGCAAATGTTTAAATCTACCAATAAATTCAGTTAATTTTTCTTTAGCACTTTGTTTATAATGCATCAAATCAATCAAAGACACTTGTGGGCCAATGTTGTTTTGAAATTGTTGAATAAAGGCATTAGCAAATTTTGGAAAGGAATCAATAGAATAAGGAGGCAAGGAACAACACCATTGTAAGGCCTTGTCACAGAAGGTTGTAGCAAACAGTTTGGATAAAATCCTATGGTCATGAGCATAATCATTACAAAGGATTTGGAATGTTTTAACATGATGAATAGGATCTCCGTTTCCATTATAATTCTCAAGATGAGACATATCAACTTGCTGAGGAACAAGAGTATGAATAATATCCAAGGACAAAGGACTTCCCATGTCGCATGTAGAAATATTAAACTTGTTTTGAGTTAAGGAAGCAAGTTGTTGTTGTAAGGATGACACAGTCTGAGCCAAACTGATGATTGTTGAATCATTAGAGGAAATAGGAGGAATAGCAACATTAGACACACTAGGTAAAGTTTAAGCAGCTGTAGGAATAAAAGACACAACTGGAGGAACACTAGGAACAATAGTTGGAAGTGGATTGGAATAAGTAAAAGGAACATTATGATATGAAGGATGTGATGTAGGAAGGGACATAGGAGGAACACTCATAGGAATAGAGGGAATTGTCACAGTCACCAAAGAAGGATTATAGGTAGGAATACTAGGTAAAGGATTAGAAGAGGGTTCAACACTAGTGATAGGAGGAATCAACCCTAAATCTTGAGCTTCTTGAGCTAAAGGTTTAACATTTGAATGCACAAGGTGAGTATTACCATGCAAGAGGTTAACACCTTGATCACTATCATGAAGAACTTTCTTAAGAGCCTCTATAAATTGAATAGAATCTTGATTATGGTCCTCTTGAATAAGCCAATCACCCATTTTATCAAGTTCAGTTGAAATTTTTTGGACTTGTTTAGAAGGAACTCTTAAAGCGTCATCCTCATCATGAGATGAGTGAGAAGAGTTTTGCTCCATTGTAGGATTGGAATCATGAAGAATAAAATTATTATCTGGAATCCTAAGGAAAGGAGAGGAAGATTCAGGATCAAAGGCACTCATGAGTCTATGACTTCTTCTAACCAAAATGTTATAAGTAGGACTAGTAGTAGTAAAGCTCATAAACCAATGTAATGCAAATGAACTAAACTAAGACCACATAAAGCATAAATATTTTTGTATTTTTGAAATCTAATTAACATGCAAGATTTAAAACAAAAGAGAAATCTAATACCAACAAGATAAAAGGAAATTTAGCACCACAAAACACAATAGGGCATCCAATTCCACAAAAGAAAGGACAGTAAGTATGTCGGGTTCACCAAAATGAATAATGGTAAAATGAATCACCTAATTGAATCTATGGGGGAAATATGAGATCCACTTCTAAATCCAAATTCCCAAAAGAGAGATCCAAATTGATCAACCAAAAGGTTAATGCACAATTGAATCAATCTATGGAGAATATGAAAGAGGAAGAAAACCTTATATTTCTTCTATAATGGAATTGTACTTGAAATATAAAATAATTGAAAGGTAAATACTAACCTCAAAATAGGGAAAATATCAAAAATGCCAATTTCTGATGTCTATGTGTAGTTTTGGGCAATTCTACAACCTATTTCAGACTAGAAATGTCAAGACGAAAAAAACCCTGAAAACTTTTATCTTTTTGACAGTAGGCAGTCTTTGACCCTCATAAAATGTTAAAGGCTACATTCTTATTCTGAAGGTCGACTTTGACTTTGTTTGCAGATCTCAGAAGTTCACCGAAAAGGGTATCCAAATCTAATCTCAGATCCAAAGTCCTGCACCTGTACCTACAAGAAAAAGGGGGTTTGCCTTGGTCAAACCCTAATTTAGAAATTAACCTTGAAATTGAATTGAAATTGTAATGTGCATAAATAAAGTAAATGAAACAATTTACCTTGCTTATGTTGAAGTCCTTGTAGAGGATTCAAATCCTCAAATCCACAAGTAGGAATGCTCCAATGGATGTTGAATGAATGTAGGATGTCTCAAATCAATGACATTTGATCTTCAACACCAATCTTGAATAGATCTTTGCATATGAGGAGGCTTGGATGAATGTAGAAGGATGGATCTTCAAGCGGGCTCCAAATTGATTGAATCCTTCAATGGCTAACAATGGATCTCCTTGATGAATGAATGCTTAAAAAGTTGAATGCTTGAGTGATTTCTTGAATGCTTGAATTCATTTGCTTGCACTTGAGAGCTTTCTCATGAAATTGCTTGAGATGAAATATGAATAATAGATGTGAAAATGAGAGAGGAAGGCCTCCTTTTATAGTGAACTAGGGCACAAACCTCTAGAGAAGGCGGACATTGGAGAATCAAATCCCAATTAACATTAACCTCTATAAATGGACCCATATTAAATATAATTTAAGGATTTACCATTCCAAAACTTGAAATGGCCGACCCAGAGATAGGAAAAAGAATCTTTCCAAAACCTGATACTTGGAAATCAAAAAAACTTAAAATTTGAACAGGGGGTCAAGGATGAGGTCAACTCTACCCTAGGTCAGAGTCAAGGTTAGCCTTGACCTAGGTTAGAGTCAAGGTTGACTTTGAACCTCAAGGTCGACTTTGACCTTGAGGTCAAAAACCTCAGGACCCTAGCCTAAAATGCCAGGAAATGTAGACAGGAAGTGCAAAATAGGTGCTAAAGGAAGTAGAACAAGGGGAAAAGCCAAATACATGCAAAGACCTGATCAAGGCACTTAACATGACCGCATACCACTTACTCGGAGGGATAAATGCTCTTATCATGGAAGTGCTATTTTAAGATGATACAAGTGCCAATGCTCAAACACAATGCTAAGAAGACCATAGTTCAGCTTAAACCATGGGATATCAAGAAGGAAGCTCAGACCATACATCTCATTAACATGGAACTCTGGTGGAGCCAAATCCTTGTTGGAAATATAGATGTAGTAACTGAGAGGGGGGGTGAATCAGTTAACCATAAATTTTCTTTCCATAGATCCCTTAGATGTCTTATTAATCATTTGCTGCTGTTATTCGGCAAACATACAGAGAAATGCTAAAACTCGGTTATTGCAGTGAGTATTAATTATAACTATTCTTAAGCATTCATCAGTGATTAACATACATGAATAAAGAAAATAACATGAACACAAGAGACACCAGATTTAACGTGGAAACCCAATATGGGAAAAACCACCAATGTAACTAGTTACTATTTTTCACTCTTCTGAAGTGATGCCCTATTAGGAGCCAACCTGGTAAAAGGTTACAAAACACACTGTTAGGTGTGACCTTGTTAGAGGATTTAATCACCCTGTTAGGAGTGGCCTTGTAAGAGGTCTTGAAACAATTCAATAGAACTATCACCTTGTTAGAGGATTTACAAAATGGCTGTTAAACCAACTCGGTTAGGAGATTTTGAAAACACTTCTACAATGGTAAGAAAGTAACAATGAAATGACCTGAATAATGATGCAACTAAATTGCTGAATACAGATCTCTGTTCTGCTTCACTAGATCCTTCCTGATCAAAATATATCTCTGCTACTCCTCAAGGATATCTAATCATCCTTCAAAATTTTCTCACACTTTCCTTCTTTTTCACTTCCACACTTTTAATTCACAACTTGACCTTCTATATATACCATTCAGATTATCCATTCAAATTGTTAAGTCGGCACTAATAACATTACTAATCATTATAACAGTCAGCTGGAATAATCAAACTTTATTTCTCAAATTAAAAAAATCCTTTACTGGGCCGACCTTGCTCGGTAAACACTAATCTGAAAAGATTTCCTTTGGTGACCGAGAGAACTCGGTGAGCACTGCGAATTCTAAAATATCCTTTGGAGACCGAGTGAACTCGGTAAACACTAACTTTCCTTCGTTAACCATGGAAGCTCAGTTAACACTATTTTCTGCCATACTTTTCTTTGACACCCGAGATATCTTGGTAGACACTGAAAACTGCATGCTTACCGACTAAGCTCGGTAAATACTAGGAACTGCTTTGCTGACCGACTAAGCTTGATAAACAATATGACATTTGTGTGACATCAAAGATAACACATAATTAATCCAACACTCCTGACCAAGGTCTAGTATCCAAGAAGCAACAGTCTGTATGTAAAGCTTATAGAAATGTTTATGTTTCACAAATCAAGGGAATCATATCAATATTCTATATATCAGTGGATCATTTTAAGTCAATCAATCCTATCAAAGTATCAGTATCAATCCTATAAAACCTAGTACCATTTGTTCATGTCTTTATGCCTTGAGAATGAATTATCAATTTTCACACTGATCAATACCTACCTATCAGTATCCTACCTATAAGATATTTTTCTATCCTATCAAATTCACAAATTAAACATTCATTGATACCACTATCTTGATATCCTAATAACTCATTTCACTTAACTACAACAGACCAAACTATCTTGGAAATTCAATCGACCATCCAGAGACATCACATTTTTATTAGAAAGTCCAGTTTGAGCTTCAAAAATTTCAAAAATCCTATAGGCATCATTTGTCTATTAGGATGTAGCATTATACCTTAGGCAGTGCAAAAATTACATATGGGGCACTTTATTCCTCCTACATGGTACTTCATAGTTCATGTGTCATTTAAAAGCTCCGGATGACATTTTACCATGCCTACATGTCATAAAAAACCTAGGGTTTCTCACGTAGAAAAATAATTCTAAACTGGCATTAAAACCCTAGTCCTATGCGACATTTAAAATTGATTGGGCAAGTTTAACCTATCATAAGTGGCATTTAACTATGCGGGGGCATTATTTAAATGCACAGATGCGTCATTTCAAGGTTCTACGTAGCATTTTGAAAATTCTAAACTATAAAATCATGAAATAAATGCTATTAAATGACAATAAATGCATGAAGAGGTTCAAAATCACTCACAGGAGGACCTTAATCCAAAGGTCTCTGATAACGGTGACACCTCTTGAACCTATGCTCTTGAATAGGCACAACCATCATGATCAGCTATCTTAGGATCAGAGCAAAATCTCAATAGTGAAAAGTGAAAATGAATAGTGAATTTAGGTTTTTCAACCTATTTAAGCTAATTTGAACTAATTTTGAGGTAAAATTTTTACCATTGACCTATATCAGCATATCAATCAAACCAAGGCAATTGTTGAATCATGAATATCATCAATGTTTTTCAGAAATGAAAACGTATTGGATAAATCAATCAATATCATCAAAAAATTTCTATCAAGCTATCAATATGTTTCATTTCTGAGGGGGCGTCATAGGAGTATCAAATTGGCATCAAACATCATTATCAAATTTGGGGCATTAAAATTTTGAACAATTATCAGTGAAGCATATCAGTGGGGCATATCAAAGTATCAAATCAGGTTGTAGCAATCAAATCAAATCATATCATATTTTCAAATCAGTTTTGTATCAAATCAACAAATTAGAATCAGTGATCAGGACATAAAAATTTCTTTGAATCAATGAGCTTTGCGCATCAATTCAAAGAGGGTCATTTGTAGACATAAAAAATTGGGCAAGTGCTTTAAAATCATAAAATTGCAAAATCATAATCAAAACGCACTAATTCTCATCAAAAGGATCAAATCAATGTTAAAATAGATATTTATTAAATCAAATTGGACAAAATCATTAAATCAAAGGAAAAATCAAATCATGACATTAAATAATTAAATCAAAGCTTAAAGGGGTGAAAAATATTATATAATTAATTTTAATCAATTAATTGTATAGTTGTTAAATCAAAAATCAAATTGAACCTATTCCCTTATATGGATAATTTAATTAATTGATAGAATTTAATTAATCCTAATATCTTTCAACAAAAATTGAGAAACCAATGAGAATTGAGAACAAAAGCACACGGATCACTCCAAAATAGTTGAATCTTAACAACTCAATTTTGTCCTTTTCTCCTAACCTTTGAGACAACCATTTAAATTGTCCCCCCATTTAAAAACATTGCAAATTTTTTGACTCAACCAAGGCTAAATCATGATTAGATAACTCTACCCCCTACCCTTGGGATTTTACTATAAATAAGAGTTATTTTGAGAGCATAAAGATAATTAGACAATTCAAGTGAAAAGCATCACCATTATAGGCAATTTATGAGCAATTGAGAGCATTTATCATTAGCATTTTGAATTTATCTTTTCATAATGGAGAATTGTGAGCTAGATTAAGCATAGTACTATCATATTTCTCATTCTAGGATTGTCACTAGTGGAGATTAAGCTAAAAGCTCTACTTACCAAACTTAAATAGAGAACCATGAGATGTCATGGATGTTAATTTCAATTCTTAGCTTAAATTTGCATTGTATTTTACTAGAATTGTAATTGATTATCCTAATTTCATGATGGTGTTAACCATACACACACAATAGTATACACAACTCTTAGGAGGTAGGGGTTCCCCAATGAGTAGAGGCACTCCTAATTGTACTAAACCATTAGGAGCTACTTTAGAATTGAGATAATCAATGTTTCTTAGGATGCCCCTACTGAAATTTGGATGTGGAGAAAATCTTCAATGTGCTAAAGTAATTCTGAATTAAAAGCATCTTTAGTTGCATGGAAACAAACTACTTTCAAGTTTCCTCTAGTGTCACAATAATGTTATAAATAAATAACAGGTCCTAATCAAATAAATAAAGAAAACAACACAAAAAAAAATTGCAAAGTTTAGTACCATACCATTGCACTGGACTCCTTTCTAGTAATCGTCACCCTTATACCCCTCATCACATTTTCCGACCTTGTAACCGGGCATCCCAGTAACATCAAGGCAATGAGCATTTTTTGAGCAGGTAAGATTACCCATTTGATTTGTGGAGGAACAAATATCAGATTTAATACCCCAACCAAGCTTGAGAGCATAAGTACCAGCCCCGAGTCTTCCATTATCACGAGGAACCCGTATCTTGAAGGTTGTGGGGTTGAGTATGGTCGAGAACACACATTCTCCAGAGGTCACCTGCACAGAAATATCAACATTTCTCCAATTCCCTATCAAGGCGATTTGGCAGCAACCAGACCCTTTACAGTGCTGTGGCTAGAAGATTTTCAAACAGGCAGCCGTGCACATTCCACCAATTCTTGAGTGAAGGGTAGTAGGAGAGAAGGATCCATTGCTGTAACAACAAATGGAGGCAAACACATTGGATCCTGAAATTGTGAAGGGTCCATAACTCAGAAGTAAAAAGGTTTGGTGGGCATTTTGTGAGGCATTGCAACTGATGGGTTTGAAATGAGTAACATTGGTTAGCAGAGAGTTGTTATATGAGAGGCTTAATACCTAGTATTCACCTGTAGGTGTGGAAATGAATAGGATGCTCCCATCTCTGAATGTGTGGTTCTTTTTGCATAAAAGAGAGAAGTTGGAGTGCCCACAATTCGAACCCTGGATGTTGAAGGGGTAATTTATGCTGAGATACCCGCATCTCTGTGGATAATGTATGATGCAGCCATTACCTACTCTTATCACACTCAACATACAGAGAGCGGTAATAATAACCAGAAATTGAGTCATTCCTTTGATGTTAGATTTCTGATTTTGAGTAGCTAACTACTATGACCAGCCACATCATACATAGCAACTATGTGGAGGTTTTCTGCAGTCATTCTTTCTTCACCTAGTGACTATTTGGAGTTAATATTACAATTGATTCTGATTGTATTAATTTTTGGTTGTCTATGGTGTTTGATAAAAATATTTATTCAGGTGTACTGAGAACACCACCTTGAGTCCAAGCTAAGGTAAACGTCTAAAAGCGATAATCCAATTTCATAAAGTTCGCTTTAAATTCTCCATATTCTATTGACAAATTGATTTCACACACTTGATGACAACTCTCACCTTGAGAGCGAAGTTAGTACTAGGAAGTGGAAAAATGATTTTGGGATAAAAAAACATGCAAACAAATTAGCTTTTAACTTTATGTCTTTCAAATTATGATGACATATTTTCTTGAACATCCACCTATTTTTTAAAAATAGTTTCTAATTTTTTTAACAAATGAATTAACTTTCTAAAATAAAACCACACCAATCATTACATTAATTAATATTTTCATTTAGAAAATTAAATTTACTTGGTATTTCATTTTCCTATACTGTTTGGTTGTTGGAATTAAGCTGGAATTGGAAAATGGGAATTAGTTTCCCTTCTCAAAATTAAATTTCCAATTCCATGCCTCAATTTTAATTCTAGGTTCTAAGATGGATTGGCCGAATGCTCATTTTGGACCAAAATTAGAATTGACCTATACCAATTCACCAATTCCCATTTTCCAATTCCAGGTCAATTTCAACAACGAAACGGGGTTGATTCAAGTCTTTTGGCTTCTTTGTTGATATAATCTAATGGGAAATATGTTCTACTTATCTATTTTTCATACTTTGGACAAAGAGTTTACAATGAATTCAACTTGACTCATCTTAATAAAAGAGGAAATTTTTTGAAATAACATTTTTCTTAATTTGGGCTTTGGTATAAATTGCTTCCACCTCATAAGAATATTGATTTTTATAAATTATTTTACAAGATCTTTCCCATCTATCCTAATAAATAAGATTCTTATTTAAATTGATATTATTTCATATCAAATGCTAAAATAACATTTACGTTTTAAACAAACAAAAGATTTTTTTTTGGCTTCTTTGCCAAAGCCTTAATTAATATTTTCTATGATAAAATTTTCATTCAAATATTGATTTCTTTCAAAGGTTATAGAAAAGTGGTTGAACCTGTCAGCTTTGAAATGCTGGTTATTGTTGGAAATCTATTGGGAAATGTGATATTGAGAGGGGGTGGGGGGGTGAATCAGATATCACCTATTAATTGATTTTAAAATTACTAAAAACTTGCATAATATTATCACAGACTTCATCAATGTAATGAAATTAACAAACTAAACATCATTCATGAAAGTACTCATAACACAATAACTTGGTTACCTAGAAACCCTTGAAAGGTAAAATTGGGGTGGGGATGACACCCACAAATCTTCACTACTGCAGTATAAAGTTTGCATGTTAGGGCTACAAATTTGATCACAAAATATGATCTACCCTGTGAAGGGTCTGCCCTATTAAGAGCTTAAAGACTTGTACAATCTACCTTGCAAAAAGATTTAAAACTTACAACTAAGTAAGCACTCAGTTAGGAGATTAAATAAGGTCTATTAAAACCACTTTGTTACGAGATTTACCATGATACACTTGTTAGAATGTCTCAGTACTTGATCCTTCAGTTTGCACTGTATGCTGATTACAGATCTTCTCCTTCCAGTATTGATTTGATCTTATCTAACAAATTTATCTCTGTTTTGTCCTTCATTGCTTTACTCTGTTTCACTCAGTCACTAAACTCTATCAGAATACTTCACTGGTCTGAAGATATTCTCTCTTTCCTTTCGCATCCACTCACACATCCACACTTATTAGGGTTCAAATCTCATCTTATATAGAAAACTAAATTTCTCCAAGATTTGAGATCTACGATCTAGATTAACTTATTTTTCTGCTTAACTTTTCCTAATTCTAATTGGCTCCAAGTGTTGCATAGGGATCAATGATTGCAAAATAGGAGCGTAATCACCTTTGTGATTTCCTCAACAAACGGTAAACAAAATATGAATGTCATCCAAAATGTTTTACCTTGATGATTGTGCCATAACAAACACATGTTAATTCTGGCTTTCTTGGCACTCAACAATTACTGATATCTCTAGCCCTTAGTATTGTCTTCTTTACATAGCTTGGAAAAAACTAGTTCGGCTAATACAAAAGTACTATGTGACCATAGGTTTACTCAACGGTGACAACTACTCGCTAAATGTACATTATATGACTTGGCCTATACATGATGACTTGGTCACAATGATGACTGACCAACATTTCCTAGATAATGACTAAGTGTAAGACACTAATAGACAACAAAACTACAGGGATCTACAATCTCCCCCTTTGACATTAGTGGCAAAAACACTTTGTCATGAAATTTACAATATATTTACAAGAGTACTTAGTATTAACAGAATAATCCCCCTATTATGTATACATATAAAAAAATGAGTATATCATACCATTCTATTTCTGCTTCTACTCTTTGATTATGTTACCTCCCTGTGTGGCTTGATATGTCATTTACTTATTTCCCCCTTGTTTTTAGCACTTATGATTTCCTCGTCAGTAGGGAGCTTGCAATATTTTTCCAAAAATGGTTTGTGAAGCATCATAACCATATGTAATGCAGATTCCCAACCAGATGTTGCAACTTTCAGAACCTTTGATTTCACTTCTAGATTGACAACTAGGTTGACTAGGCTCTCAGCAGTAGAAAGATAGGATCTTTCTATATTAGTTCCTTAGCCTTTGCTAACTCTCTTTGAATGACCTTGAGGTGAGATGTCAACATTGTTTGAATAGACAGTAGATGAGCCATTATCTTACCATCATTAGCAATTAACTCAGCTATCCTTCCTTGACTATGTAGAAGCTTGGCATAGTGTTTGGAACTGGAAATAGCATCCAAACTCAATGATTGACCAGTAGACTGTATATCTTGTTGTAGTTTATCTACCATTTCTTGGTCATCCTTGTTAAATTCTTCTACATTTCATAGTTTCATATACAAAGATTGTGCATTTAGTACAACTCCTTCTGAATCTCATATTAGGGTAGAAAGTTCTACCTGCTTTACTACTATCTCGACATAGACCTTATTCAATAGCTTTGTCTCAAATTTCATTTTTGACCACTGCAAAAACTTATCATTTTCTTTTCTTTCTTCATTTGTCACTTTCTTGATGATGTGGACAAGTTATTCTAGTATGGGGTCAGAGTCATTAACATCAGTCATGTCAAAAGCATCAATAAATATACCTTTTATCTCATGAAGGACTTACTTTTGCTAATGTTCCCTTATCAATTCTTCTTGCCTTCTTTTTCTCTTCAGTAGATCTTGCAATATTTGTATCTGTTCATATGATAATTTATCTATGTCCCATTTCAAAATCATAATAACTTCATCGAGTGTCACCTTAGGTGTAGAAATTTTCACCTTCTTTTTCTGTGCCTTCTTCTTTGCTGTACTTCCACTTAGCATCTGTACAAGAGATTTTATTGCCTCTTGCTCCTTAGGCTCTTGGACGTTAATATCTATTACCTTCTCTTATTTTCCCTTACACTCCACATGAGGATTTACAATCACTAGTGCAAACTGATGTACTTTTTGTTTTTGTGACTCCTTGGCAGATGTAGACTGAAGTGCAATTGCCGACTTGTCCTGTTCCTCGGTAGTGCTAATACTAGATAACATGTCAACTATAACAATTTGAGGATTGACATGGGTTGTCTTGATAGTTGATGTGTCATCAAGTAATGGATAATCCATGACTTGCAATAGTACAATGTTACTACCTAGCAAAGATGTAGCATGTGCTTCCTCGGCTTGTATGTCTTCCTCGGTCAATACTTGATTCTTCACTGGAGTATCCTTGGTGATGTCAACAATAGTTACTTTCGGTAACTTATGACATTTTTCTTCCTTGGTAGCTTCTTTCCCCTGAATATGTCACTTATTTACATCTTATTTATTATCTTCTAGCTCAGCACCCTTAGATGTGCTAGCGTCCTGTTGTGCACTTTTGTCAATTAAGAAACCAAAAATAATCTTCCAAGTCCTAAGACTTTCCTGAACAACATCCTCAACCTTGTGTTGAAGGATAGAGTAAGACCTTTTCTTAGGATCAAATTTGTTCCTGTACTGCTCCACAACTTCCTAAATACTAGCAGGGGATAGGTCTAGTGCAACTTGAGCTAATGTGCTTTCTCTTATCTGCTTCTTAATCATTAGGGAAAATTCTCATTTCTATGAAACTCTCTCGTATAACTCATTAGGGATCAACTTCCCCATTTGTATTGGTAGCATTTTGAAAGTGCTAAGCATCTCAAGTATAGCTTCTTCAATTTTCTCCTTATCTCCTATACTCATGCTCTCAAGTCTTATTTGTTTCAAACCTTTAAGTCCAACAGACTTCTTGATGGTGTGGAAAATTTCATCCACATTCAGTGTTTTACACTATACTTGTAACTTCTTCTTCTTAACCTCCCCATCATCTTTCTCCAAAATAAGCTTCCTCCTAGGATTCTTCCTTGACTGGCTCAACACTGCCCTAGGCTGAACAATTTTTCTTTTCCTTGATGTAGGGGTTTTATTTTGTGTCTTGACAACTGTGGCTGTAGAGACTGCCTTTATTCTTGGTCTAAGAATAGGTGAAGAAATAGCCTTTGGTTTTTGCATTTTCTTTCTCATGGGCTTGGCAATTACTGCCTTCTTGCCTTTCTTCTCCACTACTTTCTCCTCTTCTTCACTTTCACTAGATTCACTTTCTTTGTCTTCTCCTAGTCCTTGTGTCATTTCAAGAGGTGCATCTACCTCTCTCTCTCCTATATTTTTACTAGGTTCTTTACTATCTTTTTCCTTTTTCTCTCCATGGTAGAAGACTCCAATCCCATGGTTATCTTGGACTTAGCCTCCTCATATGTTCCAAAGTAGGGAGCCTTCTAATCAATTTCCTCGGCTAACAAGGTTATGATTGCTGATGTGGTCTCATCAATATTAACCTCATAAGGTAATGGAATTAGCCATGCTACCCTTGGTAAAACAAGTTTTGCATAGGTGAAGTTAGTATCTACTAAGAAACAAATGTCCTAATTGTACTTCTTAACTAGAGATATAGGAATCCTACTTCTCTTCCTCATTTTCTTCTTGAATTCTACAAAGTAATTTTCTATTACACCCTCAAAATTCTCTACTATTTGACTAATAAACTCATTAATTTGAACTGTGATTGGCCTATTCCTATCTCAAATTACTTTGCCAACAATAGGAAAAAACTTCTGAATGTAAAAGAATAAACAAACGAGTAGGGAGTCGAACTTACACATAGAATTCATTTCTTTTTAGATTGAAGTAAGGTTCTTGGCAAGTTGAGTCAGTTGGAGCTTGGTGAGGTCATAGGTATGGCCTTTCTTGATGATTTTCCAAGCCTGGTCCAATACCATACATGGGACATTGTCCAACCGACTAGACTGATAGAATTTGTGAGAAATTAATCTCACTACAAATTCAATGTTCGGATCAGTGATAGTGGAGATTGTCATTGCGTGCTTATTCCATACTACCTTAGTGTTTTCCCAAATCTCCTCCTTGCTTAAACATCTTATTGTTTTCTTACCAGGGAGTTTAGGATATCCAGTTTCCAGGTGAATCATTTCTTTTGTGATCTAAACTGGTCCATCCTCTAGCCAAATTTGCATGCTATGTACTCTACTCAGTACAATTTTAATCCAGTCCACTTAAAATTTTTTCAAAAAGTCTAGGGCATGAACTAACCCTAGCTCAGCAACCTTCTGGTGTTCTAAATTTAATACCCCATTGCTGCAGAATTTGTCATATGTTTCCTTGATTTCATAGTCAATAATCTCTCCAATTTTTAACATGTAGCATGACCTAATGTCATTTATCATTAAAACATTTTTCAGAACCAATGACAAAGCTCCACTTAGATCTCCCATGATCACGCTCTTTGGGATGACCTAAAACTTTTGTGGCTTACACACCTAATTCCTTACTAATTAAACATTAAAAACTTCCTTTCCTTGTTTCTTCATTGCAATAGATGAAGATGATGCCATTAATCTCAACTAAAGTTTCTTGAAATAAGATTTTACTCTATAGGGTACCTTTGCGCAAGTGTTCTATAGATGATTTTCTGACGACATGCTATGAAGATTCTAAAATCGCCCTTAAGCTCTAAAACATATAGGTTACACACTCTTTGAATTGCTAAAAGAAATTCTCAATTCATTGGTGAAATTAAATGAATGGTAACATCCCTCTTTATAGACTTCAAATGGTCAGATTAGGACTTCATAAGTGTTCTGTACACATTCTAGGTGGAATACAGTTGTCTCGATAATCTTATGCTAAGATCAGCTAACACAAGCTCCATGATGTAACATAGACCTTGCTCTACAATACTTCTCGGTCTTCCTAGAATCACATAGGCTACACTCCTAGCCCTTAGGGATCTATCCTAATCCCTACCAAGAAGTCTCAAACTTCTCCTAATGCTATTCAGTCTAGGACATCAAAGAATTGATAATGTTCTCTGCTGTAGGAACTTCTCTGTTCCCTCCTAACACAAATCATCCCTATGAGAAACAGAAATGAAATCCATCAGAAACCTCAAATGGAGAGGAGGGTTGCTATAAAATCAAAATATATTAGAAACCCTTCATATTCCCATTTCCAACAACTTCATTCTTATCACTAAGAAAATTTTACTTCATAACTGGTATAAAAGGGCTACTAGATTTAGGAGGCCTAATTGGCCTTAATCTGATTATAAATCCAATCTTCCCTTAACACCACACCCAAAATATTATTGATTTGAGTACCCTTTTGGAAGGGCTCAAAGATTTTGTTGGTCTCCAGCTCCCAAACTATCTGTACAGGTCCTATTCGAAATAGGGCTAAAAATGAGGGTTTGTAAGCTCATTGTTTGCAACAGTGAGGGTTTGGCATTTGTTTTTGTTCCCCCAATCCTCCAAGCTTTCTCTACATTAGAGATGATAGGTCTAGCATCTGGCCTCATCTCCACATCCTTTGATCAAAGCTCTGAAAGCTTTCAATCACTGTGCATTCCTTGCAACCACTGACTGATCCCTAACCAAACATAAAAGCTTTCCTAGGGCATCAGACTAAAAATAGCTCCTAAGAATTTTAGGGCCCCTCCTTTGGACATCCTATAGTAGAAGGAGTCTAGACACATATCCCAAAGGCCCGTATAGATTGTATGGTGGGAGAGTGTTCTAGCACTCCATAAATCAAGCACTACCTAGACCAACCTGAGATAGGCTAAAAAAAATAAAAATGCAAAATAGAGGATGTAAGAAACTAAATACATCAATCTTAAGCACATGCAACCATTATATTCAACATTTCAATCCATTTATTAACTCTGCTAACAAAATCTCATAACTCTATCAAAGAACAACACCTAAATACAATCTTGTGTCAATACCCAAGTTTTCTCTCCATACGATACTCTTCCCAATGCCTTGGAATTAGGGTTTTCAAGGCTTAAGTATTCCTCCTCCTCAATGTTAGGGACCATAGATTAGGCTAGCCTTCTTTGGGCTGGTTACAAGTAGAACAAGAAAGACTGTCATGACAACTTTGAAAGTTGTCATGACAACTTTCAAAATTGTCAAGCAACATTTTGTTGGATTGAAAAAGTTGCTAGCTAAACTCTTGTGCACTCAACCTTGGTCCATTTAGAGTCTTACAATACCATTTGGAACCTCTAACCAATCAAGAGGCCAAAATTACAACTTTAGGAAACCTATCCTAGGCCTGACAACTTAGTACAATTGATTAATAAAGAATCTAGCAGTCTCAAAAGAAACACCTAGGACCTAGGAAAGAATAAGGAAAAAGAAAAAACACACACAAACACACCTAGATAAACCAAATAGGATTCTCTCTAACTAGTGGCTTGGCTAAGGCCACTACAAGCCAAAATTGGGGACACTAGGTACCAAATAGCCCTACCTAGGTGTCCTCACCATACTCCCCCACAAACAAAAGCTTAAGTCCTTCCTGGGACTATTAGATCCTCTGGAATACCTTGCTTCTTGAAGTCTACTGCCTCCACCCAAGTAGCCTCAGATTGAGGCTTGTCCTTCCATTGAATCAGGTGCTCCATATAGACCTTGTGCCAGGTAGTCTTTTTGACTCTTGAGGTGCTGCCTTACATTGAATCCATTGATTCAGACTTGTCCTTCCATTGAATTAGGTGCTACCTCAAGTTTTGGTTTGGGAGGCAAGGCCTAATGTTCTACATCAGCATACATGTCTGCAGTACTAGGATCTACTTCAACAAGAGGACCTTTGTACTTGATCAGGTTAGAAATGTTGAAAATGAGGGAGATATTCAATCCACTAGGTAGATCTAGCTTGTAGGCATTGGCCCCATATCTGGCCAAGATCTTGTAGGGACCAATCCTCTTCATTTGTAGCTTGGTAGACATGCCCTTCTGTAACCTTGATTTATTTAGATGAACCATAACACTTTCACCTATTTGAAATTGAATGTTCTTTCTCTTCTCATCAATCTTTGCTTTCAACTTTTGAGTTGAATCTAGGATGTTCTTGCTTACTTGTTCCTGAATTTCTTTCATTGTTTGAGTGAAATCTTCAGCATGACCACTCTTTTATTCCATGGCTCCAAGGTCTCTAAGTTCACATACACCTCTTTGGTGCATCCCATACACAATCTCAAAGGGACTTTTACCTATAGTCCTATTCTTGCTATCATTGTAGGCATACTCTGCTTGAGGAAGAACCACATCCCAAGTCTACCCATATTCCTTAGTTAGACACCTTAACAAATTTCCCAACACTCTATTAACCACCTTAGTTTGGCCATCAGTCTAAGGGTGGTAAGTAGATCCAAATGAGAGATTGGTACCCAATCTAATCCATAATGTTTTCCAGAAGTGACTCATGAACTTAACATCCCTATCTGAAACAATGTTGAGGGGAAGTCCATGGATCCTTACAATTTCTTTGAAGAGCAAATGAGCAATTTTTCTAGCATCATGTGTAGTCCTGCAAGGTATGAAGTGTCCCATCTTACTAAATCTATCCACCACAACATATATGCTATCATAATCATGCTTAGTCTTTGGCAAGCCCACAATGAAATCCATGCTCACAAACTCCCATGGTCTATTTGGCACTGGTAGAGGTTGATACAAACTTGCATTACTAGATCCTCCCTTTTCTTTCATGCACACTACACACTGCTCTACATATTTGGTAACATCTTTAACCAAATTGGGCCAATGATAGAATCTTTGTACAAGATCTATGGTTTTGTTAACTCCAAAATGACCACTCAAGCTGCCATTATGTTTCTCCTATATGAGGTTTTCTCTCATTGACCCCTTGGGCACACATAACTAATTTCCCCTAAACAACAAACCACTTTGCAAGGTAAAATAAAAAAACTTACTATGGAAATGATTCTGAAAATTAGAGCATACCTTGTAGGCTTCACCAAAATCTTCATCATCTTTGTAGAGGTCTTTGAAATTCTCTATTCCAATGCTACTTAGTTGTACTTCTTGAATGGTAAGTAGCCTCCTACTAAGTGCATTTGCAACCTTGTTTAGTTTCCCTTTCTTATGCTTGATTGTGAAAGTGAATGATTGAAGGTACTCCATCCATTTTAGGTGCCTATTGCTCAACTTGTCTTGTGAATTGATGTAGCTAAGGGCCTAATTGTCTATAAATACCACAAAATCCTTTGGTAGAAAGTAGTGCCTCCATTTCCTCAATGATTTTACTAAGGCATACAACTCCAAATCATAAGAAGATTATTTCTTCTTATCTTCATTTAGTTTCTCACTAAAGAAGGCCACTGGTCTACCTTCTTGGCTTAACACACCTCCTACTACCAATCCACTAGCATCACACTCTATGGTGAAAAGTTTATCAAAACTGGGTAGCCTCAGGATAGGCTATGTTGCTACTTGTTCTTTTAGTTTCTTGAATGCTTGATCTACTACAGGAGTCCATTTGAACTTGGTCTTGAGACCTCCTTTAATGGTGTCCACCATTGGTGCACAAATACCACTAAACTTCCTTATAAACTTCCTATAAAATTGAACCAAACCATGGGAGCTCCTCACCTCTGTTGCCGATGTTGGTTTAGGCCAACTCAAGATAGCTTCCACCTTACTTGGATCCATTTTTAGTGATCCATAGGATACTACAAACCCCTAATAAACAAGCTCCTATTTGAAGAACTCACACTTTTCTAGATTTATGCAAAGCTTCTCCTCTTGCAGCCTCTTTAGGACCATCTCCATATGTTTCAAATGCTCTACTGCTATTTTACTAAATATGAGTATATCATCTAGATACACTATCACAAACACACCTGTGAAATCCTTAAGCACTTCATTCATGAGCCTCATGAATGTGCTAGGTGCATTTGAGAGGCCGAATGACATAACTCTCCACTCATATAGCCCATAATTGGTCTTAAAGGATATCTTCCATTCATCACCATCCTTCATTCTAATATGATGGTATCCACTTTTAAGGTCCACCTTGGTGAAATACTTTGCTGCTCCAAGACAATCCATCAAATCTTCAATTCTAGGTATAGGGGACCTATACTGGATTGTTATCCTATTTATGGCTCTTGAATCTATACAAAGCCTCCACTTACCACCTTTTTTGTATGCCAACACAATTGGGATTGTAGATGGGCTTATGCTCTTTCTAATCAGCCCTTGATCTAATAATTCTTGTACTTGTCTAGCCACTTCCAAGTTCTATTTTGGAGTGAGCTTGTAGGCTACCTTATTGGGAAATGATACAACTGGTACAAAGTTTATTTGATGACTTATTACCCTTCTAGGAGGCAAGGTTTCTGGTGTACCATCACTCATAATCTCCTTGTACTTTTCCAACAAATCTTGTATGGCCAGTGGTAATGGTTCTATTTTGACCTTCTCTTCCTCCTTGGGTTTGAGTAAGATAGCATACTCATCACTCTCCTTGTCCTTAAGAGCCTTGATGAACTCCCTTTTTCCACTCATTAGTATGCTTGGGTTTTTAGACTGAGATTCATCCTCTTCCAACAAGGACTAAATTTTAAAAGTCTTGTTATCCTTCTTGAAGGAGATGGAGTTCTCCTTGCCATCATACACTGCACTCCTATCAAATTTCCAAGGCCTGCCTAACAGAAAATGACATGCATCCATGGGTAGCACATCACAAAGTAACTTGTCTTTATACCCAGAAATAGAGAGCTCCACCCAAGCTTCCTCATTCACCAATACACTCTGCCCTTTGTTTAGCCATGTCACATTGTATGGATTTACATGAGGAACCTTTCCCAATTTTAGTTTGTTCATAGCATCCTCTACTATGATATTACTAGTAGACCCTAAATCCATAATTAATTTGCACACCTTTCCAAGAATCTTACATCTCATCCTGAACAAGGCTCACCTATGCTTAGGCTCATCCTTGACTGGTTGTCTTATCAAAACCCTCTTGAACATCAGATTCTCTCCCATTTCTAATTCAATATTGTCTACTTTAGGTGCTTTGACACTTGATGTCTCCTCATGGACATAGGCAACTCTCTTTCCATTGTTTGATGAAGAGGGCTTATTAGGGAACCTATAGGCTGGGTGACCCAATTGGCCACAGTTGTAGCATTTCATACTAGAAAAGTAAGAATTACTCCTTCCTATACCTCTTCCTCTATTTGGACCTCCTTGTGTACCTCTAGCTCTAGAATGACCCCCTCTTGGGTTTCTCTCACTACCATGCTCAGTCATCTTGGAGTCCCCTTGGTTCTTTTGCTCATTACCTCTACCTTGATATCCACCTCTATGACCTACTTGGTCTCTTCCTCTACCTCTACCCCTTTTATTGGAGTCTACCTTCTTTTTGTTTCTTTCTTCAACCTTGGTGGCTAACTAATGGTATTTCTAAACTATAGTAGGCATCCATAAGCTTATTTCCTCTTGAATGTTCTATTTTAGACCACTTAGATATTTGGCCACTTTAATGGATTCCTCTTCTTAGATTTTAGACCTGAGGCATAGCTTTTGAAACTCCTATGTATAAGAGGCCACATCTAGGTCCTTTTTCTTCAATCCATGTCTTTTCTTGTGAAGTTGGACTTCATAGTCCTCTGCTAAGTAATTGTCTTTTATCTTGTTCATCATGGCTTTCCAATTTACTATAGGCAACTTACCCATGCTGACCCTCTCATCTTGCAGGTACTTCCACCATGTCAAGGCTGCTCCTCTCAATCTAGATTTTGCAACCTTAATCTTTTCGGCCTCTGTCACACCTTCACATTCAAAATGATTTTCCATGCCCTCAATCTAGTCCATGACAGTCTCAATGTCCATTTTTCCACTAAAAAGTGGCAATCCTTCAAAAGCTTTTGCATTAATAGCCTTGATGGCCTTCAAGAATGGTTCCTCTCTTGTTAAAGGGTTTGGTTCAGGTATGATGTCATCCACATCAACTGGTTTCTTTCCTCTATCATTGCTTTCAGCACCACCATCCATCTCTTGTGCTCTCTAATCAGCTACTTCTTGTAGCTTGATCCTCATCTCTTCCATTGCATCTTCAAGGAGTCTATTTCTCTCCTTTTTCTCTTCTACTTCCTTAGCCAACTCTACATTAGTGACCATTTTTGTTCTCCCCTACTAATTCACCAGTATAAAGTGACATGCATTGTCCTCAAAACCTTTTACCTGGATCTGGTACCAATCTGATGTAACATAGACCTTGCTCTGTAATACTTCTAGGTCTTCCTAGAATCACATAGGCTACAATCCTAGCCCTTATAGATCTATCCTAATCCCTACCAAGAAGTCTCAAACTTCTCCTAATGTTGTTCAGTCTAGGACATCAAAGAATTGATAATGTTCTCTACTCTAGGAACTTCTCTGTTCCCTCCTAACATAGATAATCCCTATGAGAAATAGAAATGAAATCCATTAGGAACCTCAAATGGAGAGGAGGATTTCTATAAAATCAAAATATATTAGAAACCCTTCATATTCCCATTTCCAACAACTTCATTCTTATCGGTAAGCAAATTTTACTTCCTAACTGGTATAAAAGGGCTACTAGATTCAGGAGGCCTAATTGGCCTAAATCTGATTATAAATCCAATCTTCCCTTAACACCACACCCAAAATATTATTGATTCAAGTACCATTTTGGAAGGGCTCAAAGATTTTGTTGGTCTCCAACTCCCAAACCATCTGTACAGGTCCTGTTGGAAATAGGGCTAAAAATGAGGGTTTGTAAGCTCACTATTGGCAAAAGTGAGGGTTTGGCATTTATTTCTATTACCTTAATCCTCAAAGCTTTCTCTACATTGGAGATTATAGGTCTATCATCTAGCCTCCTCTCCACATCCTTTGATCAAAGCTCTGAAAGCTTTCAATCACTGTGCATTCCCTGCAACCACTGACTGATCCCTAACCAAACATAAAAGCTTGCCTATGGCATCAAACTAAAAATAGCTCCTGAGAATTTTAGGGCCCCTCCTTTGGACATCCTATAGTAAAAGGAATGTAGACACATATCCCAAAGGCCTATATAGATTGTACAATGGGAGACTATTCTAGCACTCCATAAAGCAAGCACTACCTAGACCAACTCAAGATAGGCTAAAAGAAGAAGATAAAAGAAACTAATGCTAAAACAAAATAAAAATGTGAACTAGAGGATCTAAGAGACTAAATACATCAATATTAAGCACATGTAACCATTATAGTCAACATTTCAATCCATTTGTTAACTCTGCTAACAAAATCTCATAACTCTATCAAAGAACAACACCAAAATACAGTCTTCTGTCAATACCCCAGTTTGCTCTCTGTACGGTAATCTTCCCAATGCCTTTGAATTAGGGTTTTCAAGGCTTAAGTAGTAATCCTCCTCATTTTTAGGGCCCATAGATTGGGCTAACCTTCTTTAAGCCAGTTACAATCATAACAAGAAAGACTATCATGACAACTTTCAAAATTGTCAAGCAACATTTTGTTGGATTGCAAAAGTTGCTAGCTAAACTCTTGTGCACTCAACCTTGGTCCATTTAGAGTCTTTCAAGACCATTTGGAACCTCTAACCAATCAAGAGGCCAAAATTACAACTTTAGGAAACCCATCCTAGGCCTGGCAACCTAGTACAGTTGATTAATAAAGAATCTAGTAGGCTCAAAAGAAACACCTAGGACCTAGGAAAGAATAAGGAAAAAGAGAAAACACACACAAACACACCTAGATAAACCAAATAGGCTTCTCCCTAACTAGTGGCTTGGCTAAGGCCACTACAAGCCAAAATTAGGGACACTAGGTACCAAATAGCCCTACCTAGGTGTCCTCACCACTCTGTCATCACAACCATTTCGATACAGCCCGATGTACATCACATCTCGGCTATCAAAAGTGCTCAGTATACATTGATAACTTGGTCATTTTAGACTCAAAAACTAATGCTCAAAATCAAAAATGAATTGTTCCACTTAGCTCAAATATGTCCTAATGCATCTCTATCTATGTAGATTTGGACTTTTTCTCAACATATGTTAGGAACTAATATAAGATAAAAAATTGTAAGACTCAGTTCGATACATAACTATTTTTCTTAGTTTGAAGTAGTGTGATCACCTAATCCATCAGATTGGGTGACCTCAGGTGCACTGGCTTCACTAGTGCTTCCTTCTTCTTTCTTCTTCCATGTTTTATTCATCTGATTTCTCAATTTCTCAATGATATATTCATTTTTTCTTTGATCATTGCTCGGTATGGGTTATCTACAGTCTTTCTTTAGATGACCTATCTTGTTACATTTGTAGCATACCATACTTTCATTCATCCAACTTTTAGAGTTTCCTCCAAAATGAGTCTTTAGACAATTTTCTCCAATGTGCCCATATTTTCTATAGTAATGACAACTATACCAAGTGTTATAATCCCAATCGTATGTGTTACTCTTCTTAGGTGACTTAGTCTATTCATTTGATGACTATTTAGGTTTATATCTACATTCAAATTCTCTATGTCCATACTTCTGACAGTTGAAATAGTGTCCTTGAAATTTTGGTGAGATAGATGGATTGCTGACCTTAGACCTGCATTCTTGTGCTTGATGTCCAAGTTTCTTACAGTTAAAACAATGTCCATTAAATTTATGTTTAAAATCAAACTTACCATGCTTTCCTCTGTAGACATTAGTTGTATGTCCTATATTTACACAATGATGGCATGTAGGCTTGTTGTTCTTTGGTTTATCATTCCTTTGCTCTCCACTTTTTGATGATTCTCCTTCCTCAGTGGATGATGATTTCTCATTTATTCCAAGTCCAGAACTATCACTAGATCTTCTAGGTGACCTTAACAGTTCTTCAAAGTATCTTATAGCTTCATTATGTTTGTTCATCCTTTCATTTATTTACTTTTCAGATCTCAATTCATTCCTTAGTTGATTATTTTTTGATCTCATATTGGTAATTTCCACATCTCTTTTTCCCAATTCTTGATTAACCAGTAGCAATTGATTTACCATGTCTAGTTGATTTTTAGTCAACCTTTGCATGTCACTTTTCCTTTCATCAAGGCTCATTGATATTTGTCTTTTGTCTTCTTTTTCCATTGTCTTGTCTTCTTTAGCTTTCTTTTTTTGTTCAACTACTTCATAGAGTCTGACAGATTGAATTTCTTGTTCTCTCTTTAGATTTCTAATGTCCTCATTTAGTATGTTATTTTTCTCCAGTAGCTCTTTTATGGCTTTGTCACTTTCTACAGAGTTTCCATTATCAAATAATCTAGTAGTATCTTCTTCTTGATATTGTGATTCATTTTGCTGAATAGCAATTTCTCTTCTTCTGCTTAAGGATTTCTTTAGTTCTCCTCTGGCTACTTCAAGTTGTTGTAATGCAAGTTAAACATCAATCTTCTGATTCTCTATAGTTTTTCCCAACTTATAAGCCTCCATCTCAAGACCTTTGTCTTCAAGTGGTTAGACTTTTTTTTTATAAGAAGCCCTAGAGCTCTGATACCAATTGTTATAAATCTATTGTGAAATGTGATACTGAGAGAGGGGTGAATCAGATATCACCTATTAATCCATTTTAAGATTATTGAAAACTTTCATAGTATTATCATAGACTTCATCAATGTAATTAAATTAACAAACTAAACATCATTCATGAAAGTACTCATATCAAAGTAACTCAGTTAACCAGAAACACTTGAAAGGTAAAACTAGGGTGGGGATGACACCCATAAATCTTCACTGCTATAGTATAAAGTTTTCCTATTAGGGCTACAAATTTTATCAAAAATTATGATCTACCCTAGGAGGGGTCTTACCTATTAAGATCTTAAAGACTTGTATAATCTAACTTGCAAAAGCATTTAAAACTTACAACTAAGTAAGCACTCAGTTAAGAAATTAAATAAGATCTGTTAAAACCACTCTGGTAAGAGATTTACCCTGATACACTTGTTAGAATGTCTCAGTACCTAATCCTTTAGTTTTCACTATATGCTGATTACAGATCTTCTCCTTCTAGTATTGACTTGATCTTATCTATCATCCTTCACTGGTTTACTCTGTTTCACGGTTAGTGAACTCTATTAGAATATTTCACTGGTTTAAATATATTCTTTGTTTCCTTTCACATCCACTCACACATCCACACTTATTAGGTTTCAGATCTCATCTTATATAGATAATTGAATTTCTCCAAGATTTGAGATCTACAATCCAGATATTTAACTTATTTCTAGGTAAGGAAATAGTGGATAATAAAGGTAATAGTGAGGATTCTAGGTCGGACTACATTCTATTAGGCAATAGTGAGGGCATACATTCTGAGGATTGGGAGGAAGAAGAGAAGAAAAATATAAAAAAGGGGTCCTCATCCAAGAAGAGACCCTCGAGCTCGGTCAAAATTGAAAAAGCTCTAAAAAAGTAGGACAGAAAGGAGATTACCTTAGATGAGGAGTATAACGACAATGAAGAAGGCATGAATATAGATGATGAGGTGGGAAACCTTAATAAGGAATCCATAAAAATGTTTGAACAGGTCATAGGGGAAAACCTCAACACTATGCGGTATTGCTCAGGTTGTCTCTTTGTTGATCACATGATCAATGATATTAACTCCCTCCCTCTTTAGCCCCCATCGGGAACCAACAATGAGGCTCAAGACCCTATTTCTAAGGATCCCAAAGATGAACAGGGAAATCCCTCTACCTAGTCTCCAATTACACTTGAGTCCCCAGAAGACAAATCCAGAGGGGAATATCAAAGTCAAGATTCTAGAAAAGGGGAAAAGGTTTGGAGGAGATTCAATATCAATACAGTGCACATGGGGATCATAAGGGAGGCCATTTACCCTAAAATGTTGGAGGATACCGATGGAAAAATCCATAAGGAGGAGTTGATTGACCCTGCTCTAGTGGTTCTTAGTGATAAGGCTAGGGAAATGGAGATGAATTTCCTTAACAATACTAAGAATATCATGCTAGATCAGTACAGGTCCTTCAAATGGCTCTTCCATGAAATTGAAGATCTCAAAGACAAAATACAGAGCACTAATGGTAAGGATCACAATACCACCAAGAAAAAGCATAGCTTGGAGGATAGGGTTGATCACCTAGGATCTAAAATGATCAATCTTGATGAAACCCTAAAGGGTATTGCTGAGCAAAACTATAACATTCTTAAAGAATCCAATGACCACATTAAGTTGCTAATCAACAAAATGGAAGAAAAGATGGACAACAGGGATGATCAGAGGACTATGAAGGAAGAAAAGGAGAAGCCCGATGATGGTCCAAGAAAAAGAACCAGAGCCAAAACAAAGAAAAATAGGGATGAAGATGGTTCCCAAGGACCCCATGACATTCAAAAAGTTAAACAAGCAGCAGAGAAGATGGAGGTTCTCAAATGTAATGTTTTTGCCATGCTCAGGAGCCTAGCTTAATTTGGTGTTTGTATCTTTTTTCTCTATTTTGTCTCTCCTTTTTTGTGGTAGCTTCTTGGTTGGCCTTTTTGTGACCTGTCCCTATGTTTTTATTACTTTAGCTCTAAATTGCACTCGTTTCTACTTCTTTTTATCTTTGTTGTGGGTTTCAAGCACCCTGTAAAACTTGTTTTACTTAATCAAAAACTTAGTTTTCCGCTTAACTTTTCCTAATTCTAATTGGCTCCAAGTGTTGCATAGGGATCAATAATTGTAAAATAGGAGTGTAATCACCTCTGTTATTTTCTCAACAAATGCTAAACAAAATATGAATGTCAGCCAAAATATTTTACCTCGATGATTATGCCATAAAAAACACATATGTTAATTTTGGCTTGCTCGACATTTGATATCTTTGGCACTCAACAATTATTGATATCTCTGGCTCTTGATATTGTCTTCTTTACATAGCTCGATAAAAACTAATTTGGCTAATACAAAAGTACTCAGTGACCATAGGTTTACTCGATAGTGACTACTGCTCAATAAATGTACATTATATGACTCAGCCTATACATGATGACTCAGTCATAGTGATGACCGACCAATATTGCCTAGATAATGACTAAGTGTAAGATACTAATAGACAAAAAAACTATAAGGATCTACAGTTACAACATTCAATTGCTTGGAGATGATATTTTTCATTGTATCAATATTGTGTGATGCAAAGAAGAATTGGACTTCCTCAAATATTTTCATCTCAAAATCAATATAATTAACGTTACATTTCAATAATATCTCAACATTTTTAATACCTCTCCTTACAATCCTTTTACCCCCCATAGTTAATAATTTATTCAATTAATTGAGTAATATTTTGTAGAAAGCATCATGTTTCAGAGAAGACTGGGTTAATAAGATTTCATTACTTGAAAGATTCTTTGACAATGATCATGTACAGAGTATCTATTGCAATGATTTAAATGGTTCTCCTAGGTTCATATATAGTAGTTATTGTTAGGTAGAGCAGTTGATGATGATAGTTAAATGCTCTCCTAGGTTCACATTTAGTAGTTATTCTTAGGTAGAGCAGTTGATGATGGTAGTTAGATTAGTGGAAGTACAAATAAATTATGTACATAGTTTTTTATTTGATTGCACTTTCTGATGCTCCATGTTAGTCACATGACTTATTGGTAGATTTTGTGAAGTGTAGAAGGACATATTTTGTAGCCATAAGGAACTTTAGCATATAATTTTTATTGATTTTATATTCAATTGATTTGGTCTACTTAAATATTTTTTTCCTACTAGTATATTTTGATAGTTTTCAATTGCATGCAAATAGTCACCTTAGAATTAAAAAAAATGGATAGTCATAGATTATTTGTATAATGTTGCACCATTCTCTACAATTCACAACCATGGATTTTAATGAACAACTCTTGCATTTCATATATGAAATGTCTTCGATGTAAAAAAATTACTAAAGTGGGTTGATATTTATTAATTTAATAATTTTAGTATGCAATTTTTAGTTAGTAAAATTCATTAGCTTATTGATGGGTTTGATTAGTGCATTAACTAAATTGATTATTTAAACTATTGTGATTGGATAGATAACTTTTGAGATGTAATTTAGAAATAAAATGAATTTATAAATAGAAAATATAGAAAATGATTCATTGAAAATAATTAAATAATGAATATTATTTAACTTAATTATGAGAAAATAATGAATTTGATCTAATAATATTTGTAATGATTGTGACCATATAATTGTAGAAAATAATGTATAAGTGATTTCAATGTCTATAATTTATTTTGAAATTAAAATTTAATAAATATATTTTTTAATAATAGATTAGTATTATTTGACAATCATATTATCATAATAAGACTTTTAAATTAATTATTTTCATTTTGTATATATGAATGGATCAAGTACTAATATAATATTTAGTAAAATAAAAATTAATATGAATATGTTGGAGACCTCAACCCCTATATAAGCATACATGAATAACATTTGATTTGAACCTTGATAAACAAGCTAAAGATATCCAATATGATTTTGACGATGTATAAGCTTTGTATTTTTTATTTATATATACCTTTCAAATGTAGTGATCAATCTTCAATAATGTAATTCATGATGGCATGCATAGATCTTTAAAAAATCCCCAATTTGATTCTCTCTATTTTTTAAAAAACTTTTGTCTTGAAAAATTAATAGTCAACAATGTACATTTATTATGACATATATAATATTATATATGTCATTGAAGAGATGCTCATAAATTTATTTAAAAGATAAATAATAAAACAAACCTTAATTTGATTTTTGCAATGATTGTTCCAAACATTAAATAGTATTTTTAAAATTAATAAATAGAAAAAGTAATTACAACAATAGAATTGTTGACAAATATTTTAAATTTTATACAACATGATTAGTTTATTTATTGAAAAGGTTAGATTAAATTAAAACATTAATATTTCTTCATACGTAAAAATTATAAACAATGAAAATTAGAAATATATAAAGATAGATTTTGAACATTACAAACAATTTCAAATCTACAATCTGAAATTTTAATTATCAAAAAAATTAAAATAGTTGATATACTTTCAAATAATGACTGAAAATTAAGATGAAATAAAACTGAAAGAGCCCCAAAAAATATATCTTCCCATAAAACATAATCCAATAAAATATGACTTTAGACATTAAAATATTGCCACTTGCAAGATATTATTATTATTTGACTTTAGACATAAACATTATACTTTCTCCTTATTGACAACTAGAAATTAATTACACCGAAGGCGTTTCTTATATGAAACCCATCCCCCTGGGTTAAACTGATCTACAGCCGTCGAACATTCCGTACACATGCAAGATGATTGAAATGATCAGGATCATCCACGGATTTTGAAAAGACCATACAATTTAACATTTGTGCTGTGTGAACAGGCTGCAAGGTTATGATTTAACTCATCAGGAACCAGAGTTAGGTTCACGGTTTACAAGACACTCATTGCTTATTTGTTCGTTGCTATCTATTTCACCTTTTTGTAGCCCTGACACATTCGTCAGAAGTGGTACTTCGTTCTTGGTGTATGCTAGTTTAACACAGTGGCGAAGGATACATTTAGAGATGTGTAGAAATAGTTTGTCAGTTAGAGAACACATATGGAGAACTGGAGATAACCTTGGTGTCAAAATCTCCCAATTAAATTGGTTAAATTGAAAACATATCGTGAATGGGAGGAGAATGGTTGAATGACATGTAAGCACTTTCATCAATTGATGATGTGGCAACTATCACAGGAACCAGTAATTTATGGGATCAATAGCGAATGATAGATCTAATGATTGTCGTGCCTTTGCTAAAAATTTTAGCAACCCTTCCGATCATGCAGTGACCATCGATCTATTATCAAGGCCATGATATCTTCCTTTATGTCGACTATGGAAAAGGAAATAATATTCACTGTTAGATGGAGCATCTAATGGTTGTATTCCATCGAAGCTATCAACTGGGTCATCAGTACTATGATGCAAGGTTCATCATCGATGTATCTTCAATGAATGACTATCGTATGTTCATAGAGAATCTGATTATTCCTTCCAAACATGTGCCATCTATTAGATTATGTTCTACAAAAGATCGATGGATTCTAATGATTGTCGTGTCTCCGCTAATAATCTTAGCAACCCTTGCGATCATGTGGTGACCATTGATTTATTATCAAGGCCACAATGTCTTGCTTTATGTCGACTGTGGAAAAGGAAATAATATGTTTATATTGGTAGATGGAGCATCTAATTGTTGTATTCCATCGAAGCTTTCAATTGGGGCATCGATACTGCGATGGAAGGTTCATCGTCGATGCAGCTTGAATGAACAGTTGTCGTATGTTCACACATAAATTGATTATTCCTTGCAAACATGCACCATCTGTTAGATTATGTTGTACAAAAGATCGATGACCTAGTTTCAAATTTCACCAATAACTAGTGTAAAATAACATTTTTCCCTTAACTATGTCACAATCTGTAATAAAATAACATCAGATTTAGTATTTAAAACTTTCAAAACCCGCTTTTGTTTAGTGGTGAATAAGGTAAACACCTTAAAATGAAAAATTGCAATTAGCAATGAATATCATACAAATCGAATGAGTAATGTCCATGATTTTAAAAATTATTACTCTTCCAACTTGTAGACAGTTAAATATTTGTTTTGAATGCAATGTTTTCCATCATTGGATATATATGTAGATCACTACTATATCCAACGTTGACAAGCTATATGAAAAAAAAAAAGGATCAACATGTAAATTATTCATTGTAGTCATTGGCTATTATAAAAATTATAAGAAGAAAGCTAATACCATACGCATTCCTTTTCAAATTTATTGCCATTTAATATCTATCAACAACCATAGGTAAAATATTATGATAAATATTACTATGATGCAAGGTTCATCGTCAATGCATCTTGAATGAATAACTATCATATGTTCACACAGAAATTGATTATTCCTTGTGAACATGCACCATTTGTTAGATTATGTTGTACAAAAGATTGATGGCCCAGTTTCAAACTTCACAAATAACTGGTGCAAAATAACATTTTTCCCTTAACTATGTCACAATCCGTAATGAAATAGCATCGGATTTAGTATTTAAAACTTTCGAAACCCACTTTCATTTAGTGGTGAATAAGGCAAACACCTTAAAATGAAAAATTGTGATTAGCAATGAATATCATATAAATCAGATGAGTAATGTCCATGATTTTAAAAATTATTACTCTTCCAACTTGTAGATAGTAAAATATCTATTGTGAATGCAATGTTTTTCATCATCAGATATATATGCAGATCACTACTATATCCAATGTTGACAAGTTATATACAAAAAAAAGGGATCAACATGTAAATTATTCATTGTAGTCGTTGGCTATTATAAAAATTATAAGAAGAAAGCTAATACCATATGCATTCTATTACGCCATTTTTCCAGTCATAGCAAAATCTTATGGAAACGGCCTATTTTCTTGCAATTTTTCTTGAAGTGCCCTTAGCCTTGTGTTCTTCAATGTGTCACCTTGCTCCAGTCCAAATCACATGTGCTGAATTGAAAAATCCAAAAAGTTGTCCAAGTTTAGGGTCTGCTAGAAATATTTCAAAAATCTAAGTGTCGAAAACCCATAATATTTTTAAAAGTCCATGATGTTTTCACCATGTGTGTTGTTTTCGACCCTCTGCTTCCTACTTTTGTGCGCTTATCCTTTGGTGTCAAAAACTCTATGTGTTTTTGGTAAGTCTCTGTGTCGAATACTTTGTGTGTTTTCAACCTTGGTCTTAACTGCGCAGGTGCGATGGATAATGGGGCCCAGTCCTTGCATGGCTATGTCGTTGATTCTCCAAATTCTCTGGCGGTTACATCTTTTATTCAGTGACCTAGTGA
Source organism: Chamaecyparis obtusa (assembly GCA_027943335.1). Classification (NCBI taxonomy): domain Eukaryota; kingdom Viridiplantae; phylum Streptophyta; class Pinopsida; order Cupressales; family Cupressaceae; genus Chamaecyparis; species Chamaecyparis obtusa. The sequence goes on from BSBK01010286.1 coordinate 55,645, forward strand.
CTGTGTTGTCATGCAGTCTCTTGTTTCTAGTGGTTAATCCCCTAACCTTCAGTGACTCGGCGATTGTTAGTCACGTAATCTCTGAATGTTTGGTGGTTATTGGCTAACATTCAATGACCTGGTACGCGGTTAGTTGTGTGGTTGTTGAATCCTTGGTAGTTAGTTGGTGGGCCTAGTATTTCTCAAAGCGGAGTAACAATGCATATGAGATCTATGGTTTCCACATGATCGTAAGGAATATTTCTCCCCTCTGTGATCATGTGACCACCGTCTGATCTTCCCACAAGGTAAGGTCTTTCTCAGTGGTGGGTCCTGTGTCTGGTGACTCAGTAGTTTTAGCGAATGGCATGCTGACATCTGGCATCAGGCGGGCCCAGGTGGGGTCTGAGATTTGGCGGAGTGGATAAAGGTTTGGCAGCTCGACAAATCTCCTTCTTGTTGCTGGTTCGCATAATATAATGGTGATGCCCTATTTCATTTGGCGATTCGGCGAACAATGGTTGCATGATCGCTAAGTTTTTTAGCAATGGTGGAAAGCATTTTGTGAGCTGGCGAAAGTTCTTCAGTCACCAAGGGGTCAGTGTTTTCAGTGACATGGTAGGGATGTGGAGGCTTGTCGCATGTTCGCATATCTCAATTTTTGGCTATCCGATAATGTGACCACTGATGGTATCACAGTTGCGGAGTTGTGTGGGTCCACGATGCCATGCTACTGACGTGCCCATTTTTCATTTGATGGGGAATTTATGGGGTGGCCAAAGATTTTTCAAAGGGGTTTGTGACTGTTGACTGTGGCTAGGAGACCGCGGTCGCATGATCGCAAAGGTTAGTTTGGTGCCTTGCGATCATGCGACCAAGCATAATTTGAAACCCGAATTCCTATGGTTGTGAAGTTGGTGACCATGTAATTGCATGACTAGGGGCAAATAGTTGAGGAACATAAAGCCCACAAATTGCATGGTAGCTGTTGTAGTTTGAATTTGAATTTTTTTTAGGGTTTCAAGCGATAGAAAGGACGGAATTTCAATGCAGAAGTGATTGGAACTGGTAAGAAGTAATTTGTTTGCCATTGCAGTGTGGTCCAGGGTATGATGATCATTTGCAAGGATCTCTACCATGTAAGGAATGATTACAATCTTGGCTCGAGATGTGTTTGCAGGTGGTTGATTAGACTAGTTTTTATGGCAATCTCCTAGTCTTATGACCTGATTTTAATGTCAGTCTGAGATCTTTTCTCTTTGGGTTGCCTAACTTTCATGCCCCTGAAATAAATTTTTGACCGTTTCCATTTGGTTTAGCTGTTGTAACCTATGCCTTAGCTATCTGTGGCTTGTTGCAACCCATTTTGGGTTCCCATGGCAGCTAATGGTATAAAGAGTCAAAATTTTGACTATGTAAGGGTTCTAAATTTTGTCAGTTGTATTGAAGGGTTTTGTTCTGCAGATTTCTCCTTCTCTCTACATATAAACTATTCCTCTTTCTCTTGTTGGCTCAAAGAATAAAGTGCATATTGTAACAGATTTGTGTTATGTGTGAGGATTTAATATATTCTTACTATTACCAAGCTATCTCCATTTGAATTCTAGATTCATTAATCATACATCAAGGGTGTTTGATTTTTCTATTTGCACTGCCTATGTGCTTGCAAGTGGAGTTGTCCTCGCAGGGATAACTAGTTTAGAGTTAGTGTTTATGTATGTATGAGCTGAGGTGTTAAAGATATTTCATGCTTGTCTTCCAGTGGATGCTGGTTAATGTATTGTCTGTTTATAGGTCTCTTCTAAGGGGAGGGTTAAAATTCTTTGAATGGATAATAACATACTTAAATACACAAGTGGGTGCTAAGTTGAGGTTTGGTCATGGTGTGTGATTGATGTTAGGCATCAACACATTGTGTATATTATTTTCTTGTTCAATAGCTATCCCTTGTAATATTGTATTTGATTCTATGGCCTATTGGATAAGGCACTGGTCTATCAGAGGCTTAGGGTATCTCAGGGGTCCTTTCAACCCAACATTAAATCAATTACCTTTCCCTTTCATGTTGGTGGTAGTAGTAGGAGTTTCTCTCTAGTCTTTGGACTCATTCTATGCAAATAGGGTTGTTTGTATATGAATCAACTTCATTGAGGTACAGGTTACCTGAAGGGATCTGAAGGCTATTCCACACTAATTTGTCTGCAGGCCTTTGGTTTGTCATGATGTGTCTTGAGTGTGAAGATAAGGCAATACCCACCTGAGTGAATGTGGAGCTCAAAGAAGAAGGAGGATTTCTCTCTATCCTCATCAATTGGTTTGTTTTTCTTGTCAAGCTAGAGTACTTAACCTATGTTTCAAGCCCAACCATTTGATTCAAGTTTGGTCCTACAAGCAAAAGATCCAACAAAATGGTGACTCTGCTGGGGAAGAAGTAAAGGACAACAAGCTCCCTTGGTTGGCTGGATTATCCCAGAGTTTTGGTTGAAAGAAAAGAGTCAGATATACAAAACAACATTTGCAAAATTTTCTCACCTAGTTGTGAGTGGCGGCTCTGATTTTTCTCTGTTTGATCAGTGCATTTTCCTGATAGATAGTGTGTAAATCCTGGTATAGTTTTGTGTTGGCTAGAAGAAGAAACAGTGAAAATACTTTCCTCTTCAAGGAGATGGCGATTCTACACTATCAAAGTTATCTAATGGATCTGCATGGTGAGATCTAGATCTACCCTCCTTCCAGCCAAAGGTTTCTACTGCAAAACTTCCAGGTATTCTCTGATTGAAAATGTTTCCGTATCAAGTGTGTAGCACTGCTATAAAGGGATGAGTTGTAGTGGGCAGTTCCTCATGGAGGAATATAGGCCCTTTTGTTTTGATGGCATCGAAGGTGCCCCTAATGAGTTCTCTGCTAAGGATGGGAAATGCTTGCTGAGATTCATGGCTGGTGGATCTGTTTCTGCAAGCCAGCATGTTGATGTTGTCATGGATGTTTTTGGAGATATGGATGTTGAACATGAAGATATTTCCATGAGTCTATTTGTGCACATATTTTCTGATGGTGCAAGGAAGTGGTTCTTGTCCTTGCCTTCAAGTTCAATCCCTTCTTGGGATGTGTTGAGAGCTAAGTTTGTTGAACATTTTGATAAAGTTGCTGCTCTTAAGAAGGAATTAGCGAGGTTGAAAATGGTGAACTGGCAGTTAGCAGAGGACATAAGATTGCTAAGACTGGTGGCTCCTGATGATGTTCATGAGGAGGCCAGTGTTTCTGATGTTGATTCTCACTATGCAGAGAGTGTTGACTATGAAGCTAATTCTGAGATTAGTGCATATGAGGATGTTGAAGATGAATCTAAGGATGGCAATATTTCCTTTTTATCTGTAGATTTTTCTTCTTGTCAACATGAGAGGGCAATTTTCTTGTCCCAGATTGATGATGTTTTGTGTAAAAGGGAAGATATTGAATATGATGCAGATGATGATTCCTGTATAGATTGTTTCACATAAGATGATCTAGGGCCAGACGTCTCCATCCTTTTCTTGGATAAGAATGATGTTTGCAGTGACAGGGATGTAGCTGATGAAGAAGAAAATGAAGCTCAAAGTCCACTAAGCAGTGAAATGATTTCAGCACTATTGGTTGATGAATTCCAAAGGTATGCCCCTGCTTTGGATTTTGATTTGTAGCTCCCCTATGATATAGTCTTTGACATTGATAATGAGGCCAGTGCTCAAAGTGACCATGAAGACCCATGTAGACAAGGTCCCCCCTCTAGTAGTGACTCTATAGAAAGAGAAGTAGAAGGACATGACAGTGTGTTTTCCTGTCATCAAGATTACAATGATGAACAAATTTCTTGTTCAAGCCCTTTCCCTATTTCTGCTAAATATGATATTGAGTGTGACAGTATTGAAGACCCAGTCTTCAATAGTTGGGAAAAAAATTCTTTTGGTGAAAATGATGATGTAGTGCTCCCCTTTCACCAAAGCTTTGATAAAGACCTTCACTTGGTTTATGATCCATTCAATGAGGAAGTCATGGAGGAACCAAGTTGCTTAGTGGCTGAAGTAATGTGTGAAGGTAAATCTGAGGATGCAAGTCCTTTTCAGCTAGGTAACTGTATTGTAATGCATGATGTTCCTCATGTACTATTTTATGATGCATTACAAGGTGAGTTTTTTATTCTTTCCAGTCAGCAGGATGAAGTAGATGATGTTCCCTACTTCTTGGAATATGAATGTGAGTATGATGGTTGTGACTGGAAGAGCATGGGTAGTGATCAGCATAGTTTCACTCTTTAGCCCATGAATATTCACATATATTTGCAGCAGGATGATCATAAAATTTTCAAGTGGCTAGTTGCATATGTGAATGAAAATTAGACCTTTGATGCAGGAGGGTTTCTGATTTTCTTTGGGTGGCCCGGGGCCACTTTGTAAAGTTGTAAACCTTGTAAATTTTGTAAATATCTTTCCCTTTCCTGTTGTGTGCTTTTCCTTCCCGTTCTTTGCATTTTTTGAGTTCCCTATTTTTGTCCAGTTGGTGGTCTGCTTCTCCCAAAGATATGAATTCTTGCCATGCCTGCAAGAGACATGCATCCCCAACTAGAGCCATTGTTAGGCGATTTTTCCAGTCATAGCAAAATCTTATGGAAACGGCCTATTTTCTTGCAATTTTTTTTGAAGTGCCCTTAGCCCTATGTTCTTCAATGTTTCACCTTGCTCTAGTCCATATCACATGTGCTGAATCAAAAAATCCAAAAAGTTGTCCAAGTTTAAGGTCTGCTAGAAATATTTCAAAAATCTATCTAAGTGTCGAAAACCCACAATATTTTTGAAAGTCCATGATGTTTTCACCCTGTGTGTTGTTTTCGACCCTGTGCTTCCTAATTTTGTGCGCTTATCCTTTGGCATCAAAAACTCTATGTATTTTTGGTCATTCTCTGTGTCAAATACTTTGTGTGTTTTCGACCTTGGTCTTAACTGCGCAGGTGCGATGGATGGTGGGGCCTAGTCCTTGTGCGGCTATGTCGCTGATTCTACAAATTCTCTAATGGTTGCATCTTTAATTCAGCAACCTGGCAACTATGTTGTCACATAGTCTCTTGTTTCTGGCAGTTAATCCCCTAACCTTTAGTGACTCGGTGACTATTAGTCATGTAATCTCTAAATGTTTGGCAGTTATCGACTAACATTCAATGACTTGTTGGGCGGTTAGTCACGTGGTCACTGAATCCTTGGCAGTTAGTTGGTGGGCCTGGTATTTCTCAAAGTGGAGTAACAATGCGGATGAGATCTACGGTTGCCGCATGATCGTAAGGAATATTCCTACCCTTTGTGATCATGCGACCACCATCTGATCTTCCCATAAGGTAAGGTCTTTCTCTGTGGTGGGTCCTGTGTCTGGTGACTTGGCAGTTTCAATGAATGGCATGCTGACATGTGGCATCAGGTGGGCCCAGGTGGGGTCTGAAATTTGGCAGAGTGGATAAAGGTCTGGTGGCTTGACAAATCTCCTTCTTGTCACTAGTTCGCATAATATAAAGGTGATGCCCTATTTCATTTGGCGATTCGATGAACAATGGTCGTGTGATCGCTAAGTTTTTTAGCAATGGTGGAAAGCATTTCATGAACTGGTGAAAATTTTTCAGTCACTAGTTTGCCAGATAAAAGGGGCCGGTGTTTTTAGTGACATGGTAGTGACGTGGAGGCTTGTCACATGTTTGAATATCTCAATTTTTGGCTATGCGATCATGTGACCACTGATGGTATCACGGTTGCAGATTTGTGTGTGTCCATGGTGCCATGCTACTGACATGCCCATTTTTCATTTGCTGAGAAATTTATGGCATGGTGAAAGATTTTTCAAAGGGGTTTGTGACCGTTGACCATGGCTAGGAGACCATGGTCACATGATCGCAAAGGTTAGTTTGGTGCCTTGCGATCATGCGACCAAGCATAATTTGAAACTTGGATTCCTGTGGTGGTGAATTTGGTGACCGCGTGATTGTGTGACTAGGGGCAGACAGTTGAGGAACATAAAGCCCATGAATTGCATGGTAGTTGTTGCAGTTTGAATTTGAATTTTTCTAAGGGTTTCCAGCGATAGAAAGGACTGAATTTCAATGCAGAAGTGATTGGAACTGGTAAGAAGTAATTTGTTTTCCATTGTAGTGTGGTCCAGGGTATGATGATCATTTGCAATGATCTCTACCATGTAAGGAATGATTACAATCTTGGCTCGAGATGTGTTTGTAGGTGGTTGATTAGACTGGTTTTTATGGCAATCTCCTAGTCTTATGACCTGATCTTAATGTCGGTCTGAGATCTTTTCTCTTTGGGTTGCCTAACTTTCATGCCCCTGAAATAAATTTTTGACCATTTCCATTTGGTTTAGCTGTTGTAACCTATGCCTTAGCTGTCTGTGGCTTGTTGCAACCCATTTTGGGTTCCCATGGCAGCTAATGGTATAAAGAGTCAAAATTTTGACTATGTAAGGGTTCTAAATTTTGTCAGTTGTATTGAAGGGTTTTGTTCTGCAGATTTCTCCTTCTCTCTACATATAAAGTGTTCCTCTTTCTCCTATTGACTCAGAGAATACAATGCATATTGTAACAGATTTGTGTTATGTGTAAGGATTTAATATATTCTTACTATTACCAAGCTATCTCCATTTGAATTCTGAATTCATTAATCATACATCAAGGGTGTTTGATTTTTCTATTTGCACTGCCTATGTGCTTGCAAGTGGATTTTTCCTTGCAGGGATAACTAGTTCAGAGTTAGTGTTTATGTATGTATGAGTTGAGGTGTTAAAGATATTTCATGTTTGTCTTCCAGTGGATGCTGGTTAATGTATTGTTTGTTTATAGGTCTCTTATAAGGGGAGGTTTAAAATCCTTTGAGTGGATAATAACATACTTAAATACATAGGTGGGTGCTAAGTTGAGGTTTGGTCATGGTGTGTGATTGATGTCAGGCATCAACACATTGGGTATATTATTTTTTTGTTTCATAGCTGTCCCTTGCAATATTTTATTTGATTCCGTGGCCCATTGGATAAGGCACTGGTCTATCAGAGACTTAGGGTATCTCAGGGGTCCTTTCAACCCAACATTAAATCAATTACCTTTCCCTTTCATGTTGGTGGTAGTAGTAGGAGTTTCTCTCTAGTCTTTGGACTCATTTTGTGCAAATAGGGTTGTTTGTATATGAATCGGCTTCATTGGGGTACAGGTTACCTGAAGGGGTCTGAAGGCTATTCCACACTAATTTGTCTGTAGGCCTTTGGTTTTTCATGATGTGTCTTGAGTGTGAAGATAAGGCAATACCCACCTGAGTGAATGTAGAGCTCAAAGAAGGAGGATTTCTCTCTATCCTCATCAATTGGTTTGTTTTTCTTGTCAGGCTTGAGTGCTTAACCTGTGTTTCAAGCCCAACTATTTGATTCAAGTTTGGTCCTCCAAGGAAAAGATCCAACGCATTCCTTTTCAAATTTATTGCCATTTAATATCTATTAACAACCATAGGTAAAATATTAGGATAAATATAATTGTATACATTAAAAAAAAAACTTCTGGATTGATCTGAAGACACGTTCTACTTCATAATATATGCAAGCATACTTTTTCATAAAGGTTTACATTGAAAAAAAATTTAAATGATCTTTTTTATAATCTGTGAATAATTTTTTTTCAATATGTATTGCGGTATTTGTTATGTTTAAATATCTAAGACTTTTTGATATCGACGTAAATAGCCATTTCATGATTCAGAACAACTATTTATTGCTACTCAATTACTACATGTTCTCACTGTATTTGCAATTTTTCCTTGTATACCTAAGAGTTGTTGCAAATGGATTAAATTGCAATCAATGTTAAATGGTTTGGTTGGTAACAGTTTTTTTCCTTTTTCTGTTCAAGATGACTCCCTTCATTGACTGTCATTATACCCTATATAAGAACTGTTCTGCTAATACTTTTCTAGAACTAGTAATATATTTTACAGAAATGTTTATACATATTTTAATATATACATTCACTTGACCATCGATACATTTGAAGTTCATCATTATGGAGGCATTGTTGTCACAAGTTGTTTTAAGTTATGTTTTTAGGGTTCTGCATTTTGTTCATTTCTTAGATTTGACCATCAGACAAATTATTTGAATCACAAAATGATATGTACATTTTTTTTTCAATAATGCATCAGTGAGAAATATAGTGTATATGTTTATGATATACTTTTGATTACTGACATCATACTATCTACCATTAAATAGGTAACAAAAATGGCCTTATTAACAAAAGGAGCAATTAGCCAAATAATGGATGGTATTTCCATCAAAGAACCATGTTTTCAAATTCTATCATTACATTCCATTGAACAATAGCATACTGTGAGTACAAAATATCATCTGGAACTTTCTGATGGTGTGCATACACACTTTGCCCTTTTGCTGGAACAATTTAACACCCTTGTAGTGGAGGAAGCTTTAGTTAAAGGTTCCATTGTTTGCATCAAAGAATACTCTTGCAAGCAACTCAACAATTACATGTATGCCAATTATTTTACTATATTTTATTGTACTTATGAAAATTTGATTATAAAACTTTATTAATTCACTATTTTGTTTCTACTTACAGGGCTATCCTAATTGATAATTTGGCTATAGTGTCAAATAATGGAGAAATTATTGGGTGTCCAATACCTATAATACAAGGTACTAAACAGATGGCATCATCTAGTAGTCATGGAGTTTTAGATGCTTCTTCATTTAACACAATTGGCATAAAACTACTCACCGCATACCACAAGTTATGGACTATTGAGGGTCGTGCTTTACAAAAATCACCTATCCATTGTTTCACAAAAATGTCTAAAGAGGGTAAAGTATTTGGATTTGACTTCATAGACAAAGAAGGAACTGGTATACATATAATTTGTTTCAATGAATTGGTTGATAATTTTTTTGAAATTATTCAATCAAATAGTCTTTATTTGATTTCTAACGGTTCTGTAAAAATTGCAAATACAAAATTCAATAGTTCAACCAATCCCTATGAAATAGTCCTTCAGAGTTCTTCATGAATCATACCTTCCACATGTGTTCAGTCTGCAGTTCTCGAACATGATTTCCATATGAAGAGTATTGAATCTCTTAAAAATTTTCCTATTAATTCACTGGTAGATGTGATTGGAATTGTTGTTTCTATCAATACATCAAGTACCATTGGAAAGAAAAATGGTTTAGAAATAAAAAAATGTAATATGCACATCAAAGATATGTCTAGATACTCTATTGAAGTGACTCTATGGGGACATCATTATGAGAATGAAGGACAAAGAACTCTGAATTTGTTCAGGGAATGTAAAACAATTGTTGTTTTAATTAAATCTACTCATTTTCTTTCATGGTCTGGTAAGTCATTGGATACTATTTTCTCAACCAATGTTCTTATCAATCCAATTTTAACTGAGGTTGCTGCTCTATTGACATGGTTTGCAAGAATAGGAGAAGACCAGTCTTCTATTTCTATGACTAAAGATCCAACAATACTTGCCAGATTTACAGATCAACAGACAATGTCTACCATCTATACAAAAGACTTCCATTCCATGATTCCTATTTGCATAACGACACAAATTTATAGACTTGATGTGGATAACTTTTATTATCTTTCATGTCCATAAATCATTGATGGCAAAAAATGTAAAAAAAAAGTTGTTCAGAATCATACTAGGAAATATGAATGTCCTAAATGTTGTGTTCATATTCCAATATGTGATTTCAGTTACATGCTTAATATGGATTTGCAAAATCCATTAGGTGAACTCCACAATGTTACTGCCTTTGAAGGCCCTACAAATGCTTTATTGAATGTGGATGTAGAAGATTTTTAGTTGCTGCTTGCTACACTAGGTATGGACAAACAACTTTTGGATAATTTGTATGGTTCTGAGTTTGTCTTTGATCTAAGTATCAAAAAATCTACTTTTGGCAGACAAGAACCTCAAAGCATAATTGTTCTCACTTTGAAGATTGCTTAAGATAGTAGTTTACTTATAATATTGAGCATATGTAATCATATGTTTATATATATATGTATATTCGACAATAAACTATGTCATGTCAATGTTATGTTGTTCAATTTTTTGTATAATATATTTTCTAAATAATTGATGTTTCCATATTTACCATGATTCTTTTTAGATTACATTTCCATATCTCAGTAACAAGGAACTGGTATACATATAACTTGTTTCACTGACTTGGTTCATCAAACAATTTTTGGATGATCTCTATGGTTCTGACTTTGTATTTGATCTAATTATCTAAACCTAAGTTACTGGATCGAGTTCGGTTCATAGTTCAGGTTCGAAGAACTGATTCACAAGTTTGACAAAATTTTGAAAAGGGGTTTGGATTCGGGTTTGAAAAAACATGTAAGATTTTTTTTTTAAAAAATATATACATATTTATGAAGCCTAGAAGCATGAGTTAAAATTAGAATGTCACATAGTATCATAAAATTCTATTTCATGATCAAGATTTGATCGCAATACTATAAACTAAAATGTTTTACAATTTACAATCGTTACTCTAATTTTATCTTAAAATTTACTCTATCATTATCTTAAAATTCTTGCTCATGATCAGGAATTGATCACGATACTATTAACTAAAATGTTTTACAATCTTCAATCATTACTCTAAGAATGTGGAAATTGAAATACAAATAAAGTATCACATCCTATTTAACCAACCTATTTGTGCCCATTCACTTGATTTTGTTACGACTAACATTTGAAACACATTTAGCTACTCACTTGACCATCTATCATTTGGTCTTTGTTGGTTCATTTAAGAATTTTGATCAATTATGGTTTAAGTGATTATTGAATATACTGCATGTTCTTATAACTACATCTACTATATTCAACCACTGATAGCTTTATTTACATTCCTTCTCACTCTACCAACTAAATGCATTGCATTAAAAGTGAAATTACTGGAGTATTATGATTAACATATATACCCAGACCCACAGGCGAACTGGACCCAAACTTCAAACCAGTTCAAACTTGGTCCACTTCAGAGGGGCCAGGGATGAACCCTAGTAACATAGATCTAAATATCTTCTTTTGCTGGGTAAGAAATTCAAAGCATAATTGTTCTTGTTATAATAATTGAGAGGGGAGGGGGGGGGAATCCGTTATCTAGTGTCCCAAAACAAAATGTATTTAATCCAAAATAATTACTTTAACTTCTGCTACTCGGTAAACATAAAATACTTTCACTGTCTATGCTTTTACCGATTATCAGTCTAAAACTTATAGTAGTTACCAATCAAATCTAACATGTAATATGAAAAGTATGATAACAAACAAATATCACAATTAACACATAACACAAGAGATTTAATGTGGAAACCCTGTGAAGGGAAAAACCACCTAGGACCGGCAACCCAAAAATATTCACTCTTCTAAAGTGAGGTTTGTGAAGACCCAACCTTGTTAAAGGTTTACAAACACACTGTTAGGTGTGACCTTGTTAGATGATTTTAGACCAACTGTTATCATCCAACCAGCATTCACTATGGGACTGACAGGATAACAATGTTCATTCTATGAATGATACATAATAAGACTTTATAGTCCCTTCGGTTAAGAGATTTGACTATGTACAATGGTTAAATATGTAATAGTAGATGATCTACTTTAATACAAACTTCAATTGTAGATTACAGATCAATATTCAGCTCATACAAATCTTTTTGATCAATATAACACTTTAGATTCAACAATGTATCAACTTACTATCTGTTGCTAATTGCTCTCTACCATTCGGTAATTGTTTTGGAGTTTGGTTCATACTAAATAGTATGATCATAATGCATGAAAAATTATTCATGCGATAACTCTTTAGTATCTTCTTCTTCCAGCAATTTTCATTATGAAATCTCCAGTCTCTTATATAGATGAGTAAACCATTTTCTTCTTGTCTAGTAGATTTTGCATCTTAATCATCTTCGTTGATTTTTCCACTTTAAGCTTCCTTGGTTGATGTGTCAATAACATGTTTCAATCTACTCCATTAGATCTTCCTTTAATTATGTTAGTCATTGATCTTCATAACAAACATTATCTGTTACCTTGATTTCATACACTTTCCAGCTCATCAATCTTATAGGCTAAACTGATCATTTAATTCCTTTCTATTCTACTCAGTTAACAAAGAAATGTGTCGGTGAACACAAGCTCAGTTAACACTGTGCTCAGTATACACTACACTCCATCAGTGTATACTGAAATGCTTCATTTATTGACAACACTACTTTGTGTCTTTCAACTCTATTCCTCATCATAGATGAATGCAACATAATAAAGTCAATATCATAAGGTCATAGACTCATCAAAAAGTTACTCAATGTGTTCCTTATCCTCATCTAACATATACATCTTCCTCATGTAGATATCTCTATTATTCATCTCTTTAACCTTTCTTCAGATGTTTCGATATAGTAACTTACAAGATAAGTGCTATCAAACTAGTTGACATCAATGAAAACATAATACTAATTTAATCATATTCCATATCTAATCAACAACTCCTCTGTGAGCTTTAATCATAGATTCTTCAATCAAATTCCAAATTAGTTGTAGTTCATCAATCTCTCCCTTTGGCATTGATGGAAACTCAAGTAATATGAAATGTACCATACACATACCAAAAATGTATTCTACAACTCTTTAAACAAATGTTGTACAAGCTCTCCCTAGCTTAATATGTTTAATCACTACATTACTAAATAGCATTACATAATATAGCCTTACCATTTTGTAGTTGTGCTCTTTTTAGCTCTCCTATTCCTGCTTCTGTTGTCAGTAACTGATCTTCAATGTTCTTCCAAATTGTCTCTCCCTTAGATAGTTCTCATTGGTTCTCATTGTTTCATATGTTTCATATTGTTTATCTCTCCCTTTGACAATAATGCCAAAGAAATAAATAAACAAACAACTCTTTAGTAGCTAAGTAACTCTATGTTGTCCATTGCAGTCTTTGTATCTCTGTATACTGATATCCCAATTTGTTCCAGTTCTCCAAACTTAATCACAACCTTGAACATGATCCAAAGTGTGAACTATGTTGCATCAACATGTGTGATCTTCTGATAAGATTAGGCTGATGCAACATCCAGATCACCTTAGTGACCTGTAGATAGGGGACAGACCCCAAGTCTAGTCCTCAAGTATTCAAATGTATCTTTCGATAGGGGCTTTGTAAAGATATATGCAAGTTGTTCCTTAGATGTAACAAACTATAACTTCACTTGCTTCTCTTGTACTTTTTCTCTTAAGTAATGATACTTAATTGATATATGCTTTGTCTTAGAGTGCATCACTGGATTCTTTGAAATATTAATGGCACTAGTGTTGTCACAGTATATAATCACCGAGTTAGTGATTACCTCATTCATTCCTTCCAACAATTTCTTAATGTATGCAATCTTTGAACAATTAGTAGAAACAACAACATACTCTACTTTAGCAGTAGACTGAGAAATACAAGCTTTCTTTTTACTTGTCCAAGTTACAAGTCTTTCACTAAAAAAAATGCTCCTCCGGTGGTGCTTTTTCTATCATCCACATTTCCAGCCCAATCAGCATCGGTGTATACCATTAGTTCAAAATTGCCTTCCTTAGGATACCATATGCCATAATCCTCTATCTTCTTTAGGTATCTTAAGATTCTTTTAGTAGGAATCATGTGTGATTCCCTAGGGTTAGCAGAAAATCTAGCAACAATTCCCACATCATGTGCTATATCTGGTCTACTGTGAACTACATACATTAACATACCAATCATGGATCGATAAAGTGTCTAGTTTACCTCTGTAGTTTCATCCTCCTTTTTCAATTTAAATCTAGTAGCCATTGGTGTTCCCACAGGTTTAGCATCTTCCATGCCAAATGTCTTCAATACTTCCTTTATGTATTTAGATTGTGTGATGAATATCCCATCACTCTACTGAATCACTTGTAGTCCTAGAAAGAACTTAATCTCTCTGAACATAGACATTTCAAACTCCTTTTGCATTTCATCAGCAAAGGCTTTGCATATGTGATCTTGGCCTCCAAAAATAATATCATCCACAAATATCTCAGTAATAAGAATAGTGTCATCAGTATCACCTTTCATATACAAATTACTATTTTCACTTGTTCTAACAAATCCAATACTTAACAAGTAAGTATGCAGCCTTTCATACCAGGCTCTGGATGCTTGCTTCAAACCATAAAAAGCTTTATGTAATCTACATACCATGTCTTTTTTGTTTGGATCAATGAATCCTTCAGGTTGTTCTATGTAGACCTCTTCTTCAAGTATACCATTCAGAATTGCTAACTTCACATCCATTTGATAGACTTTGAATTTCTTGTGTACAACATATGCAAGTAACATTCTAACTCCTTCTAATCTAGCAATAGGTGCAAATGTTTTACCATATTCAATGCCTTCTTCCTGTGCATATCCCTTCCATACCAATCTAGCTTTGTTTCTTGTAACCTCACCATTTTCATTCAGTTTGTTCCTGAATATCCATATAGTACCAATAACATTCTTGTCTTTAGGTTGGGGTACTAAAATCCAAGTTTTGTTCTTCTCTATTTTCTCTATTTCCTCTTTCATTGCATTAATCCATTCATCATTCTCTAATGCAACTTAAAAAAAATTCGGTTGAAATTCACAAACTAGACATGTACCTTGTCTTGCTTTGCTCCTAGTTTGCATTCCAACTTGTCTATCTCCAATAATTTGTGTCTCAGGATGATGTCTCCTAAAAAATATAGCTAGTACTTGGTCTCTTCTCTCTTGTTCATCCTGTTCAGGTTCATTTCCTTGCTCTATAGCTCCATCCTATTTGTCAGTTTGTCTTTCCTATTGTTCTACATTATTTTCTTACTAACTAATTATCAAAGGTTTCGGCTTTGGTAGATACTTTGGTTGTTTAATGTAAGTGAATCTATCATAGTCTTCTATTTCCTCTCTACTATCCTCTATGTTCTGTCATCAAACTCATCAACATAGACATTAGTACTTTCAATTATTTTATTTGTAACCTTATTCAGACATTTATATGATTTACTTCTAGTAGAGTATCCTAAGAATATCCCTTCATCACCTTTTGAATCAAATTTTCTATTTCTCTCATCTTTTAGAATAAAGCATTTACTTCCAAAATTCTTGAAATAACTTACAGTAGGTTTGTGTCCAAACCATAGCTCATAGGGTGTCTGATTGGTGTCCTTCTTCAGTTGTACTCAGTTAAGAACATATACAACTATACTAACAGCTTCCCTCTAATATGTCTCAGCAACATTCTTTTGTATCATTAGTGTTCTAGCACAATCAATTATTGACCTGTTCCTTCTTTCAACATTGCCATTTTGTTGGGGTGTCCTCGGTGTAGAGACCTGTCTTTTAATACCATGCTCATTATAGAAATTAGTAAATTCATCAGAGATAAATTTACCTCCTCTATCAGATCTTAAGCATTTCAATTCTTTACCAGTCTCTTTTTCTACCTTAGCTTTATACCACTTAAACATCTTAAAAGCTTTAGATTTTTCTTTCAAGAACATAATAGTCATCAGTCTAGTATAGTCATCAACAAAAAGAATAAAGTATCTATCACCATAATAACTCTGAGTTCTCATAGGACCACACAGGTCGGTATGAACCAGCTCAAGTATCTTCTTTGTTGAGTAGTCTTTTCTTTTGAAACTAGACTTAGTCATCTTCCCTTTTTGACATTCATGGCACATAGCATGATCAGGTTTTGACAAGTTAGGAAAACCTCTAACTCTTCTCTTTTTGCTAATCTTGATCATGTTGTCAAAATTCACATGGCATAACCTTTTATGCCACAACCATGCATCTTCATCCTTTATTATCAAACAAGAAGACTGGTCAATATCAAGATAGAATAGATTACCTCTGGATTGTGTACCAGTTCTGACAAGTCTTCCTCCATCATCATAAATTTTCACCTTTTTGCTTTCAAAAGCAAGTCAGTGGCCTAAATTATTCAGCTGTGCCACACTTAACAGATTATAGTTCAGTCCATCTACCCAATATGTATTTTCATATTTTATCCTATCATTAATCATCAGTGAACCTTTACTTCTTACCATATATGGTGCATCATTACCCATTCTCACAGATCCTCCATTGTATTCATCAAGTTGATCAAATTTCTCTACATCACCAGTCATATGATGTGTACAGCCATTGTCTATGATCCATGTATCATTTTTGCTTACTTTATAAATCAGTTTTGTTTCCTCATGTTTCTCTTCCTCTTCTAAGTCATCTTTCATAGCAAAAAATACAACTTCTATGTCATCATCAGAATCAGATTTAGATTCAATATCTTTGGCTATGTAACATACCTTTTTTCCTTTATCATTACTATCTTGGTTGTCTCTATTATTGTGTTGGTAGCCTCTATTGACTCTTCTCCCATAGCTTCCTTCAGTTCGGTCTTTGGATCTATCATCATCTTTCTTATGTGGACATCTAGTAGCAATGTGGCCGACCTCTTTACAATTAAAGCATGCCAGAGGTAGCTTACCTCTATACCTGCCTTTAATTTTGGGTAATCTTCTAGCCATAAGAGCTTCAAGCTCATCAAGTTCATCATCAGTATTGCTATCACTATCATTATTCTTATTATTCCTGGTAGACTTACCAATCTTCAAAGAAGACATGAAAGTGGATTCAATATAAGGAACAACACTGTTATCAAAGTTATTCAATTCAAAGGTTGTAAGCTTACCAATTAGTGTGTCAAGAGTAAGATTGGATGTAGCCCTTGTTTCATGAATTGCAGAGATCCTAATTGCATACACTGGCAATAAAGTTTTGAGAATCTTGCTTATCACTATTTCATCATCAATAACTCTATTAGATGCTCTAATAGCATGCACTACCTCTTTTAGTCTATTTGTGTACTGCACAATGTTCTCACCTTCCTTCATCTTCATATCATTGAATCTGCCTCTTAGGCTTTCAGCTTGAGCTCTTTTAACATTCAAATCTCCACTGTATATTAGAGTTAGTTTGTCCCACATGGCTTTGGTAGTAGTGCATCCCTTAATATCTTCAAATTCAGCATCAGTACAGGAAACAATAAGTTCCATCATAGTAATATTGTGTTGATGCCTATCTTTCAGTCGATCAAGAGTTAAGGGACCAGGGGTCGGTTCAATGTAGCCACTCTCCATCAGTTCTAGTGTAGAATTCCCAATTCCAGATATGTGCAACTTCATCCGAATTTTCCATACTATGAAGTTCTCTTTATTTAGTCTTGGCACTTCCCTCTTATACATTGAGATCTTTATGTTGAAGTCCTTAAAACTCTATTCTAAGCAACCACAAATTTGATACCAATTGTTAGAATCACTAAGAGGGGGGGTGAATCAGTTATCTAGTGTCCCAAAATAAAATGTATAATCCAAAATAATTACTTGAACTTCTGCTACTCGGTAAACATAAAATACTTTCATTGTCTGTGCTTTTACTGATTATCAGTCTAAAACTTATAGTAGTTACCGATCAAATCTAACATGTAATATGAAAAGTATGATAACAAACAAATATCACAATTAACACATAACATGAGATTTAACATGGAAACCCTGTGAAGGGAAAAACCACCTGGGACTGGCAACCCAAAAATATTCACTCTTTTGAAGTGAGGTCGGTGAAGACCCAATCTTGTTAAAGGTTTACAAACACACTGTTAGGTGTGATCTTGTTAGAGGATTTTAGACCAACCGTTATTGTCCAACTAGCATTGACTATGGGGTTGACAGGATAACAATGTTCATTCTATGAATGATACATAATAAAACTTTATAGTCCACTTGGTTAAGAGATTTGACTATGTAAAATGGTTAAATATGTAACAATAGATGATCTACCTTAATACAACTTCAATTGTAGATTACAGATCAATATTCAGCTCATACAAATCTTTCTGATCAATATAACACTTCAGATTCAACAATGTATCAACTTACTATCCGTCAATAATTACTCTCTATCGCTCAGTAATTGTTCTATAGTTTGGTTCTTACTAACTAGTATGATCAGAATGCATAAAAACTTGTTCACGTGATAACTCTACAGTATCTTCTTCTTCTGGCAATTTTCATTATGAAATCTCCAGTCTCTTATATAGATGAGTAAACCATTTTCTTCTTGTCTATTAGATTTTGCTGCTTAATCATCTTCATTGATTTTGCAACTTTAATCTTCCTCAACTGATGTGTCAATAACATGTTTTAATCTACTCCATTAGATCTTCCTTTAATTATGTTAGCCATCGATCCTCATAACAAACATTATCTATTACCTCGATTTCATACACTTTCCAGCTCATCAATCTTATTGGCTAAACTGATCATTTAGTTCCTTTATGTTCTACTTGGTTAAAAAAGAAATGTGTTAGTGAACACAAGCTTAGTTAACACTATGCTTGGTATACACTACACTCTATTGGTGTATACTAAAATGCTTCATTTACCGACAACACTGCTTTGTGTCTTTCAACTCTATTCCTCATCATAGATGAATGCAACATAATAAAGTCAATATCATAAGGTCATAGACTCATCAAAAAGTTACTCAATGTGTTCCTTATCCTCATTTGAAATATACATCTTCCTCGTGTAGATATCTCTGTTCTTCATCTCTTTCACCTTTCTTCAGATGTTTTGGTATAGTAACTTACAAGATAAGTGTTGTCAACTAGTTGACATCAATGACAACATAATACTGATTTAATCATATTCTATATCTAATCAACAAATCCTTAGTGATCTTTAATTGTAGGTTCTTTAATTAGATTCCAAATCAATTGTAGTTCATCAGTTCTTACTTTGAAGCATGCTTAAAATAATAGTTTACTTGTAATAATGCTCATATGTAATCAATGTTTATCTATATATGTATATTCGACAATAAACTGTGTCATGTTAATGTTATGTTGTTGGATGATCTCTATGGTTCTGACTTTGTATTTGACATAATTATCTAAACATCTTCTTTTGTCGGCCAAGAAATTCAAAGCATAATTGTTCTTACTTTGAAGCTTTCTTAAAATAGTAATTTACTTGTAATAATGAACATATCTAATCAATGTTTATCTATATATGTATATTCGACAATAAAATGTGTCATGTTAATGTTATGTTCAATTTTTGTGAAATATATCCATGTTTGAATATTCTTTTTAACTTACCACTTTCCAATTATTACAGATATAAAAGACAATTATATATGCAGTCATCGATAATGCAAATAATGAAAGAGAGGCTAAGCGCAATCATAGAAATCAGATGCAGAGAGTTAGATATGATGTCAAGAAAACTGTTATTAACAAAAGAAGATGAGAAACATCTTAGAATATTGAACTTACAATTTCTTGATCAAATTTACATAGTTTGAAAACCTCATATAATTTAGAACTAGTTGAACTTCCAAATTCATATCCTCTACCGAATTCAATTATTGAAAATCCTTGCTTGCCAGAACTTCAAATACCTGATTGTATTGAAGATCATACAACATCCATGAATATAGCTGACTGTATTCATACTTCACCTTTCTCTGAAAATTATTACAGTGCTAGAAAAGAATTTTGTACAAAGATAAATGGTATTTCAAACTATAGAAGGTGTTCTATATGTATGGAAAGATATCCTGGAATTAAAATGTGCATACTAGATGAAACTTTAATATGCTACAGATGCAGTTAAGAAAAAGATGGGCATCGATTCTCAAAGTGGAACAATATGGATCTAGGTGAACAACCATTGTGTTTGAAAATCTTAACAGAAATTGAACAAATCTTAATAGCCAAAATAAATCCTATTTTGCAAGTTACTTATGCAAAAGTTGGTCAACATAGATATAGTGGTCATACTATTTTATTTCCTCAAAATGTTTCCACTATCACAAGATTGTTGCCAAGATGAATAGATGCATTGGATATAATCATTGTTAATAGAGAGAGTATAGGAAATAAAAAATATATTTTTTATGTTAGCAGTTCTCATGTTTATGAAGCACTAAAATATAAAACATTGAATGACCCCTACTATAGTGATGTACAAATAGATGAAAATGCATTAGAGTCATTGCCTTTACAATGTACTGATGTTTCAGACCTAATTTTTAATGTAGTGGAAAATAGTCATCCTATTGAAGATAACTCATCTATGTTAGATGAGATAGAAGAAAATGAGTTTGATCAGAGCCTAGAATTTAATAGGTCATTTGTTTGTAATCTACCTGCTCTACATAGAGAAACAGAAGAAATACGGTCTTTGTTGCATTTAGGTGAAGGTTAAACAATAGAATCTATTGCATGGCCTCCTATCTCACCTTCTCCTATTAATGAATACAAAACTGAAGGTTTATTTGTGATGGCATTTCCAACTTTGTTTCCCAATGGAATTGCTGCATTCAAACAACCACATATCAAAGAAATGAAACTCCATGATTATGCTCTTCACCTTCTATGGTACTATGATAATAGATTTGGACAGCATTCAAGATTTAGATATTTGATATTGAATATTATTATGTGTCACCGAAGCTAGGCCACAACATGTATGTTTGTTCACAAACAATTAGATGGATCTTTACTTGTAACAATTGTAGATCTTCGTCAAAAGCTATGGGATGTACCTGACGATAAATTGGCAGATCAGTTGATGAGATTTGGCTCTTCTATACGTGGAACTAGACCTTTTTAGAATCAATGAAGAGTAGAATTGATAGACATGGTTATTCAGATTGGTTGTCCTACACTTTTCTTTACCCTGAGTGCTGCAGATACCAAATGGCCTGATTTACACAATATCATGCCATCCAACATGCCAACAAATCCATCAATGGCTACAAGATGGTGAGTACAAAATATTATTGAAAATCCTCATTTGACAACTGTATATATGCATCATAGATTCATTGCATTTCGAGAGCAAGTCTTGGAGAAACTACTTGGTGCAACTGACTATTGGTATAGGTAAATAATCTATTTAAAATGTTATTCAATAAAAAAAATAAGAGTCCATTTTGATTAGCTCTCTCTCCATTTACCACTTTTTCTTGTTCAATAATATGATGTAATCACTTAAATTTATATCAGGTCTAAATGGAAAATTAAAGGTTCTCCACATATTCATGGATTTGTTTGGTTGCCAAATGCCCCTGATATTAAGAATTTAGAATGGAATAATGATCTTTTGGTGCAAAGAGCTTTATATTACATAGATCAGTATGTATCAACATGGAATCGACAAAGCATTCAATAAAGAAATCAAGGGATATTTTCCAGATCTCTTCTTGATCCTTGTTTGATGACTACAAAGATGATATATGCAATAGATGTGGCTTAAGATTACAGTGATTTGATTAATCATGTACAACAGTATATAAAATGTTCTCTATAGACATGTTTAAGAAGAAAAGGTGATGCTATCTCATGCCATTATAAATCTCCATGGAAAATAGAAGAAAACTCTAAATTAACACTTACAGATAAAGCCGAACCTAAACATACAGCAGCACGCAATGATGATCGGCTAAACTTACATAACATACAGATGCTTTCAATATGGAGAGGTAATATAGATTGTCAACCTATTCTTTTAATTGATGCAGTTATCAAGTATATAGCAAAGTATGCAGCAAAAGTACAACAAAAATCAGAAACATATCATGCAATGTTAAGTAGAATATCTTCAAGTTTGAATGGTACAATGCCTACTCCAGCTGCACTTCAAAAAATGCTTCTTGAAAATCTTGTTGACCATGATATAGGTGCCCAAGAAACCTATCATCTTCTTCAAAAGCTTCCCTTATCCCTCTATAGTAGACAATTTGTATCTTTAAATGTGAACCAAAAAAATCTTCAACGTCTACCTATATCAGACATGCCAACAAGCTTATGCCATAACCAGATTGACAATTATATGGCATGCCCACCAAGTTTAGAAATGTTTTTTCTTATTGACATAACCCAAAGATGGAAATTTAGAGCTACCCAAAAGAAAGACAAATGGAAACAAAGAAAATCACCTTGTATAGTTAGAGTCTCACCTAGATTTATCAGTATTCCTTCCAGAGAAGACATTTCTTATCCAAATTTTTGCTGGAGTGAAATTTTGTTATACAAACCATTCGGCAATATTGAAATAGAATTTGTAGATTTAGATGAAGGAATAATAGAACAATGGGAATCTTTTTCATCATCATATGAAGCATGGCATGTACATAGAACACATTCAGATACAAAAGAAGCAGATGATCCTACAAGTCCTACAATAGATCCAAATGCAATGCAAGATAGTATACTAGATGAATGACACGTTTTAGCACGTTTATATCCAGGCATGCCTATACATTTAAATGATTTAGATATGCTTGGATATCAAGAATTTGACTCAGCAAACAATTGGTTCCAAAATAATATTACTCCTTTACAAAAAGCTACAGCTATACAAATTTCATTAAATCAAATCAAGAAATATTTCAAGAGAATCCAGTTATGCATCAACAAATTTTTTATAAATTGTCTGTCCAACAAAAAAAAGCATATGATATGATTATATCACATAGCCAAAAAACTACTATACAACAACCATTATAGATAATTGTACAAGGCACTGCTAGCACTAGAAAATCACATTTGATAGCTCAAATCAAAGCTAGTCTCACTCAATCAACACCCAATGGATAGTCACCCATTCTACTTCTTGCACAATAGGAGTTGCAACATTTAACATCAAGGCATCTACAATTCATTCAATTTTACGTATTCCTATCAAAGAAATGGTACAATTACAAGGTCAGCAACTGGCAAAATTATAGGAAAATTTGTATTATGTTCAGTACATCATAATAGATGAAATGAGTTTTATTGGTCCTAAATTATTTGAAAGAATTGATATGAGATTGAGAGAAGCATTTCCAACTAGCAACCACATTCATTTTGGAGGTCATTCAATGATTCTCTTTGGTGATTTGGGTCAGCTTCCTCCAGTTAAAGATATTTCGATGTATGTTTCAAATTCATATGGTCGCCAATTATGGTAGTCATTCAGAAAAGTAATCAGTTTAGAAGTAAACTTTTGCCAAATTGGTAACATAGATGTTCAAGTACAATTTCATTCTCTTGTTACAAATCTAAGAAATGCATAACCAACAATTGAAGATTGGACTCTACTCATGTCACAGACAAGTACTGCTCTTAGTAAAGAGGAACAAGAAGAATTTCATTCTAAAGTACACCTCTTTGAAACAAATGAAATGGTGGGTCTTCATAATAAGAAAATGTTATTATCTCTACATCAACCTGTGGCTCTTTCAATAGCAGAACAACAAAAATATTTTGAAACTTCAAATGTAGATGAAGAACAACATCAATCTCACATTCTTTTATGTATAAGGCAACAAGTTATGCTATGTTGTAATTTATGTGTCCAGAAAGGGCTGGTTAATGGTGCTATAGGAGAAATCAAAGCTATAGTATATAACGATGGTGAAAAGCCTCCTCAATTACCATTGATAGTTGTGGTTGAATTTTTTAACTACATTAGTCTAGCCTGGGATGATACTAATCCCAAAAATATTCCTATCACACCAATTAAAAGGGGTTGCCACTATCAAATTCCTCTATGTATGTCATGGGCTTTAACAATACACAAATTACAAGGTTTGTCGCTTGTAAAAGCAACAATTGACATTGGAACCACAAAGCAGCAAGGATTAACTTTTACAGCTCTTTCTAGAGTTCATGAACTATCAGGACTACGTATTCATCTAGCTTTCAATTTTGAAAGATATTCACGCATGCAACAAAATGGAAATGTTACAAGGAGAAAAGAAGAAGAGAGAAGCCTAAGCACGTTGACTGAATTTTAACCCTTTTTTTCTAGCATTATTGTATATTGTTCATTGAAATTACAAATATGTATATATGTTTCTCAGATTATGATCTCTGAACTTACAAAACATACAGTCCTTTCAAAAAATATATAAACTTAGTAACTATAAGAATTTTTTGGGAAACTGTACTTTCTATTGACACTCAGGAACTATAGTCTATTATTTTATCACTATAAGATTTATCATCAACTTATTAAATTAAAATAGAAATACAATACAAATAGCTATTATAAAAATCATAATAACTCTGTAAATCATAATAATTATGTTTACCTTTTGTAATAAATAGAGAATACTTTATTAACATGTTAATCATATTTATTGAAATTTCAAGCATACATTCAGATGTGTTTAACACTACAAAGATGATCTATATCAGCACACATAATCAGTTTTATTTATTTGACCGGTGCTACATACATCAAAATTTATAGGAAGATTTCCATTGACATTCAACAGCAATAGAATGTTTCAAAAAATAAGCCAGAAGAATTCATCAATCAGATTTTTAGAAATTTTTTTACAAGAAACCCTTGTAACCATAATTAATATCATAACCATAACTACAGGTAATTAAGAAATACCTCCATCAGGTTTATGATTCATTATTTCTATCATTCAAAAATGTTAATTTAAAACTTGTTTGTATTTTCTATTTAAGAACTTTTTCTTCAACATATTACAACACTTTTTTACAATGTCAGCTTACTATTTGATTTTTTCAAACTACCTCTAACAATAATAAATTTAGACTATGAGGTAAAAGCAACATGATCATAAAATTGTAGAATTTTCAACATAGATCTAGTTAGGAAATAACAAAAATGACAATTTGCAAAAACACAATAAAAAAAGAACTGTTCAACAATGAAATTGTATATCTCATTTCATGATTCAATAATGAAAATTGATTACAATATGTATAGAGTGCATGATTTATATAAAAGTAAACTACCATTTGCAAGAGCTAAATACACCAATCAACATGATCAGTTAAAAGGAAATAATATGAAATTAACAGCCATGGCAGTTAGAATTAAGGAGGGATGTTCCATAATGCATATGACATATATATCTCTATAACTAACTCTACTGACACTACTCAACTATGCAACAATAAACTTCTGGTTGAAAATATAGTTGTCAATTCTCTATACAACTAATCAAATATAGAAGCTAAGAATCATCAACACGAACAGTAGAGTACACCTCCATAGTGTTGAAAACAAAGGCATGACAAGTCCACTGACATGGTGTTACTTAATAGAAAAAGAAGGTAACTAATCTGATCTTTAGAACCTGCAAAAACAAAATTGCATTTCTCCTTCCTACCACATAAGCTCTGATACCATATTAAATTTTAACCATAAATGTAACTACGAAAAAAGTAAAATGACAGGTTGTGAAAATTGAATAAAAATATAGCAGATCAACAATAAAATTCTATCTATCATTTCATGATTGAATAATGAATATTGATTACAATATGCACAAAGTGTATGATAACTATAAAACTAAACTACCTTTTGTAAGAGTAGATTACACCAATCAACATGATGAATCACCATGATCAGTTGACAAATCAAGACTAAACTCAAACAATCTGTCAACCATGAACCATGGATTAGTTGACTTTTAAATCGATGCAATAGCAAACTACACCAGTCACATCAAAGATAAACAACTAGAATTTGAACATGGTTGAATTTTTTTTACCAAATTTTATGACTTCCAGTTCGATCAATTTTTTATCATCAAATACATAACTAATTCTTATTTCAACATTCAGATATTTGGAAAACTTGATTTGTGAAAAATACAAGTGCAGAAAACAAACATTGCTTAGATGAGAGACACCCTTGTACCAAAATGTGTAGTTTGAATCAACCAATAAGCAATAACTCAATCACTAAAACAAGGTTTATTTCATAAACAAAGCATTTGTCTAAAAAAATAAATTATATTTGATTTGACCCATACACAAATACAAGATATTGTTCATTGCTTGAGACAAATTGCACATTTTTGTACAAGAATGTCTATCATTTAAGGAAACTTTGTTTTCTACACTAATATCTTTGAGATAACAAAATTTTATAATATATGAACATGGAAATAAAACTTATCTATGTATTTGATCTTTGCAAATTAACCTAGTTGAAAGCCATACAAATTTATATATATTACTCAACCATGCCCAAATTCCAATTTTTCATCAACACCTAATAACTCCAGCTCCCATTGTTGCCCATTTCGGTCTTGCAACACCATATGTTCATTTTTCTCTATTGTAAATAGTGAAGCAAATAAGATATGTTGTCCATTTATGATTGTCACAAGATCTCAATAAATACATGTTTGCTTTGTAGATCAACAACAACCGTCTGATAAAAAGCAGACTGTCAGTCTTTTTCCACAAGATTAACTGACAACAACCACCACAATGAAAACATATTTGTTATAAATCTAAGAAAGATTTAGTAAATAAATATTGTTCCAGACTATACAGAGTCAAATCTTTGTATTCAATATAAGCCCTAATTAAATAACCACTCATGAAAAAACACTAAATGCCTTTCCTTTTCAAAGAAAATCCTAGGTCATCTTTTAAAACTTATTTTACCGTTACTTTTACAAAATCACTTAACTTTCTACAAACACACATGTTATAATTTATCATCCACTTGATTCATATTCCTAATAGTATTTAATACAAAATTTAAGGTCATTAACATCTAAACCCGATATGTCAACTAAAAGTATATTATAATCATATTTGCAATTATACACACTTAAACAATTATGTAACATTTTAATGATTTTTTGACAAAATACATTCTATATACATAACTGAATTATAACAATATACATCGAATTAAATTAAAATCTTATTATTAAGTTACTATTGATTAGGGTATAACATGCAACTAAATACTATTTAACATACCTAGTTCTAATATCTTATTATCAGATATCCAATTTAGC
Organism: Chamaecyparis obtusa; assembly: GCA_027943335.1. NCBI lineage: Eukaryota > Viridiplantae > Streptophyta > Pinopsida > Cupressales > Cupressaceae > Chamaecyparis > Chamaecyparis obtusa. Next base: position 82,633 of record BSBK01010286.1, read on the forward strand.
TATTAACAAATACTAAATCCACAATTAATTACTTTTAACCTACCTATGACTGCTTACTTAAGAAATCAACACTGGATGAATGATCTAATGGTCGTCATTTGTTCACATGAAACTTTACTAAACTTTCCAATCATGCAATAGCCGCTGATTTAGAATGAAGGGCACGGTGAATTACTTTATGTCTAATCATAAACAAAATTGTTTCTAACTAATGAGTGATGTGACTAAGGATTTACCATTGATACATCGTAATTGATAAACAATCCTATGTTCACATAGAAACTTTCAAACCACTATGAGCAAACGAGAGTCGTGAGATTATGTTTTAAGGAGAATCAACAATCCAGATTCAAACTTCAAACAGTACTGGTGCGAAATTTAATTTGGCCTTTCACAAATGACAGTTTGATTTGTTAGAAAAGTAATTACTAAATCATGCACAGTAAATTGCGCTGAAAAGATTATCTTTGATTGCTAATATATTGAAGGTTCATGCAATCTCACAAACACAAACATATTAAAATTGTAGACACCTGGACAAGAAAAATTTTTGACCTTGTTATCATTTCCTTAAGGATTTGATAAAAAAGTTTAGTCAATATCTACACATTTCTTGTTCAAAGCTTTATAGATGCTTGTGACAATTGCCTTGCATAAACCATAAAAAAATACTTATGCTGAAATACCACCAAGAAAAAATTTATCTGGTAAAATTGAGTACAGTGACAGGGGTTTGCATGAAGACCTATTAGAATTACTAAATCAGTCATCAAAAAATTTAGTGAAGGCCAAAGAATTGACCCCAAAAGAACCTAGTCTAAAAATTGCAGACGGTCTTTATGATAAGGATAATTACATAAGGGATGCCAAGATTGGCATGATTAATGCAAGTGGCTCTTCTAATATCACTGGTCTAGAGTTGTTCAAACTAGGGTTTAGCTAGAGAAATGCCCTCCCACCTAGCAGTAATGTATGGCAATTTGACCTAGGAAAGCTTGTGGTGCCCAGTGTTTTCATGGATGCAAATTTGATGACTCAAATTGCTAAGAATTATGATCCCATTACTAGGGTAATTATGAATGTAAGAGGAAATGTACTAATAACTATCTTAGCTGAAGAAATCAGGACCATTTTTAGACTAAGTGAACCCTCAAATGACTTACAACAAATTGAATTTGAGCAATTAAAAAAAGTGTACAATGCTTAGAGAGATTACCTCAGGACTGTGCCCTTGAAATAGTTTTGTGATAAAATTGCAGAAATGATTATCTTAGGACTAAGTACATAGGAACCTTTCAAAATAGTATATTTTAACTATAGAGCAAGGACTACATATTGGTCACTATGTCAGATCTTTGGAGAATATGTTGAAGAAAGAATGCCAATACATTTAATGTACATAATGATCCAAATCTTGCACCCTACCGTACCAGTTACTTTTGACTTTGCTTTCTTCATTGCTGATTTAATTCATAATGGATTGCTAGCTATCCAAAAGAGCAAACTAGACAATCATTTCTGCTAGTACTCTTTTATAATTTATATGTTATTGTCTAAAGGTGCAAATTATTTTGAGAAGGAGATGGTTTTGATGAAATAGAATGATGGTGAGGATATGCTAGTGCAATTGTGGAACCTTAATATGACATGGGATAGACATGATAGTAGTTTTATAAATTTTGATAAATATTTTGCAGCAAGGCTCAGGCTATTATTTGTTCATGAAAACAAATGAATCCCAACAACCTTGGTTCAACTTGTCAAACCTAAACAATTTTCCAAGAACCTTACAATTGTACATAATTGGGGGGATTTCATTTTTTATCTCATTTCTACTATTATCAGATTATATGGTTTTACTAGAACTCCATTCATATTGCCCTATCAAATACCCCTCAAGGTTGGTATTGTAGAGTTCATTAGACAGTTAGGTGATATTGAAAAAAACATTCTTGTAGGTAAATCCAGAGGAACTCTATTTCCAAATGTTACAATTGCCCACTAGTTTATAATCACAAAGGGACGATGGCTCCATATTGATAAATTTCTTGCACCCTATCACATGGCTACATCAATTTCTAGGACAATAGACCCTGAGGGTTTTTATAATGAAATGTTCAAAAAGAAAGTTAGGTTCTCTTCAATACATAACATTTTTAATTTCCCTAAGGATATCATCAGAAATATGCCTAAAATAGGGGAACAAGAAATAAGAAAGGAAAAGTGGTTAGTATACAAGAAGACATTAGACTTTGTCTAGTAGTTTGAGAAGGGATATGATCCCCTAAAAAGTATCGAACCAATTGGAAAGAGAATAAACATTCTTATGGATAATTTTCAAGAAATTATTCAAACCGTAAATGTGAAAAAGGAGAAAGTCATAAAAGCTGAACTAGAGAAGGCTCAATCAATATTGACCAAGCTTGGATTTGCAAGACTATTGCTCCCAGGAAAATACATGGTACAAAAGAAAACTGGTTATAATGTGGTCATACCAGGATCTGAGAAACACGAACAATAGAAAAGAAAACATGATGTTCCTTCCACATCACAGCAGCTGGGAACACATGAAATTGTAGACATTCCACACTCACCTCAGGATCATGCATGTCAATATATTCCTGATTGTCCACCTCCCTCAAAGAAACAAAAATTAGAAGAGAGACTTGTACATGTTCAAGATGATTATTCTCCATCCTAGTCACCTCTGAACATAATGGATGATCATGAAGTGACACAACAAGTGCAATAATTGGGAGCCCTTGGTCAAATTTTTATGACTTATGAAGAGATAAATGAGGGGGTTCCTGAACCACCAAAAGAGCCTAAATTAGATTTGATAGTGGGAGAGATGGTAGGTACAAAATTGGACACAATAATAAAATAAGCATGTGATGAATTCTTAGCTAATGATGCCTTTGTAAAGTCTAGAGCCTTCATGCAATTTTTATGGAAATTAAATATTAGTCAATTTCAAGAAACTTGTGAAAAGAGGCATGAGGAGAACCCAGGTAAAGATCTAAAGATCGTAGAAAGTGATGTAAGGAAAGACATGATTGAGCACTTTGAGAGGATCACTCTAGAAAAGGGAAGAGACTTGATAAGAAATTTGGGAGTGCTTATCCTCCAAGAGTGGGATATAGCTCATGCAGTGGTCTTTGATGCAATCAAAAAATAGACCACACCAATTTATAACACTAGAGAGGAGGCAGAGTAGGCAATTAAGGGAATCACTTTTAGTGTTGATCATCAAGCCTTGGTGATGTGGTCTTTAAAGAAAAATGAAAATAATAGAGGAAAGCAAATTAGTAAAGGTGATATCATAGGTAGCCTCATTGTCAAAAGGGTCACTGATACATCTGTACTTGAGGCATCAAAAATGGTGGTACTGTCAGCCCAACTTACAGCAAGGGTCGTAGAAAAGGAGACCAAGGAAAAAGAGGACCTCACAACAAGACTAGAAATAGTGCTAAAGGCTTATGTAGACTTGAAACAAGGATTATATCAAAAGGATATATTAATTGAAAACTTGAACAAAAGGTTAGGCGAACAGGCCCCAATTCATACTTCAGCACAATTGTGTATTTCTTCATCACCTGTTTGACCTTTTTCTTCAAGCCCAATTATTGAGTACCCACTCTCCCCTCTCCCACCTTCCATGGCTGATGAAGAGCATGAGAAAAAAAAGAAGCTAAGGTATCAGAAAAGAATAAAAGATACCATTTTACAATTTGTTCCAAATGTAAAACCAAAAGAGGTTTATAAAATTGCTAAATAGTTGTCTGACATTTTGATCTCTTTTAAGAAAGAGATAACCACTTTAGACCCAAATTTAGAATGCTGGATTGCTAGAAAGAATAGGTTGAAATCAATGTTTTACTTGATTAATGATCAATGTATTGTCAATATACAACTAAAAAATAGCTATAAATTTGTTAAAGACCTTTTTGAATTTGAAATCAATGGGGAAAGTTTAAAGAGGAAGGAAGAATGTTAAGAGTAAGATACTTTCAGAATGATTTCCAAATGTTTCTAGGTCTTATCAAAGCAGATGGAACCATAAAGCACAGAGATCAATGGTTACAATAAATTGATGGTGAAGTGTCAACTCTAACAGATACCATTCTAAATACAGAAGACAATACACCCTTCATACAATTAATTGAAAATTTGCAAGATGTCAGAATACATTTCTCTAATATAAGAAATGAGGTGCACCAAGTAGTAATACATTGGGACAAATTACTACCTAAAAGAGATGAAGTTCTGGCCTTTCATTGGCCAACTAAAGACACTTATGCATCATGGGAAGCAGCATATCATTTGGAAAGTGCCAAAGAAGAAGACACATCCTCTAAAGAAGCAAGCAATAACAGTGCCCCAACACCTTGAAAGCTAAACAAACAGTATAGCCAACCTCAAACACTTAGAGAAAGAATGGATGCTACACTTGGCATATTTTGAAGTAACCCTGCAAGTTGTTGAAATATTGGTCACACATATGAGTTATCAAATTTGTAAAATTGCAACCAAAAACTATTAAATTTACCTTTTTGGTCTTACTTACTGAATTTTTTTTTTGTTTTGTCTATGAAAGGTCTGAAGCTTCTATGCAATCCATTTTTAAAAAAAATGGATTACCTTGATCATTTTAACCTACAATAATGTAGCTTATCTTATATAGTGAGATTGTATGTTACTAACTTGAAAATTAAAGTTTCATAGAATATGTTGTAGCTATAAAATTTCTTTAAACTATTCTCAAAGAATCAATATCCATTCCTTGAGTCCTACATGGAATTCATTTTAATGTCATTCAATACTTGACAAAGTATGTTCTCATTCTTTCACTTTTTTAAAGCCAATTATATTAAGACTATACTCAAGTGTGACCCTTCTATTTTTCATTTCTTTATAAACTGTTAAATTTACCTTTTTTGTCTTACTTATTGAAAACCTTTTTGTTTCCTCTACGAAATATCTGAAGCTTCTATGGAATCCTTTTTAAAAAAAATGGATAATCAAAATCATTTTAGCCTTCAATAATGTAGCTTATCTTATACTTTGAAACTGTATCGGTAACTTGAAAATTGCATTTTCATAGAATATGTTGTAGCTATAAAATCTCTATAAAGTATTCTCTAAGAATTAGTATCCATTCCTTTGGTCATACATGAAATTCATTTCGATGTCTTTCAATACCTAACAAACTATGTTCTCATCCTTTCACTTTTTAAAACTCAATTATACTAAGACTATTATCAAGTATGACCCTTACTTCTATTATACATTTCTTATAAGGAATCTCTTTTGTTAACAGTTGCATTTATAAACATTTTCTATACATCATATTCATATACCATTTTAAAAAAATCCAAATTTTATATATCTGCTATGTATTGGTCTTCAATATAATGATTTATGTATCACAATTTTGTAGTGAAGCTATTGTCATATGGATAAACCACTGACTAGCACTCTAGGTTTCTTATACTGATCTTTTTTAAAGACAAACAGGTTGTCTAGACGTTGCGTAACATTTAAGAGCTCTTAGATGTGGTAGCAAATGATTTTCAGGAGTAGGAATAGGATTTATAGTAGGTGAAAGATGAGCCCTCTAAAAAACATGGAACTGAGGAAATCTACAGCTACATAGTAAGTAGGTCTTTCTATAGCATCATTTATATAGAAATGATCATGCAATCTTTAATAATCTCTCTACAATATACTATTAAAGGAATCGATCAATAAATGTTCTTGTCTCTTCCCCTTGATAAATTATCTATATAAATCAGTTGGGTTGATAGGTGGTGTAAACTTTTGCAATAATGCATCTTTCAATTCTTGCAAAGTTTGTATTGAATTAGTAGGAAAGTTGATGTACTACTAAGAAGCTTCTTTGCCTAGAGAAAAATGGATTAGTCTACAAGAAATATCCTCCACTTCAATTTTTCCATTTTCCAAACCATCTTTAAAATTATTATTTATATATATATATATATATATATATATATATATATATATATATATATATATATATATATATATATATATATATATATATATATATATATATATATATATATATATATATATATATATATATATATATATATATATATATATATATATATATATATATATATATATATATATATATATATATATATATATATATATATATCACTATTTAATATTTATTAATATTTTATTATTTAATATGTATTGTAAAATATTCTTATTAATTTCCATATATCATATATCATTATAAAAATATTATAAAAAAAAAAATGTTACAAAGAATTAATATTATATAATAAATATCTGGCTATTTAATATTAATTCTAATTTTTTACTATCACTAACATTAAATAAATACAAGAAAATTAATATTAATTATCAATACATATTTTATAATACAAATAAAAAAATAGCTTAAGTATACAGACTGAAACACATCTCTGACAGCTAAGGTTATGCGTTGCTGCAATCGATCTTAAACACGTATTTTATTATTATATTTCCACCACACAGACATGTACGGAAGTTGTGCATTTTGTTGCCGACTTGAAACTCTATTCACCAAATCTGATTTCAACGGTACCTTCTTTATTTAGTAGTTGTTGGCATATAATTATGATGCACAAAAACCTTGTATTCAATACCAATATTTTAGTTTGTATATGATTTCCAAGAGTATTGATTAACAAAATCTATCTTAGATATCTGATAGATGACCATTTAATATTTTGATTCTTGTGAACTAATTTTATATATAATATCAATTTCATCTAATACCAAATCTACCATTCTTGATTTGTCTGATATACATTGAGATTTCCCAAGATTGTCATATCAAACATTGAAATAAGAGCACCTTTTTCCTTTGGCACGTGTCATCGGTGATATAACTGACATCTAAAATAAAATTTAAAATAAAATATTCATCTCAACATTAAATGCTTCATGAAAAGTAACATTAAAGCTATGACTACATATCATTTATTGAACCCATTACTGATTTATTTCAACTTATTGTACTACATAGATAATTATTATAACACTGGCTCTGCACAACTCCATCACATCACTTTAATGACCTTCTCAAAATATCATCTCCTCCAATTAATGTTATGAGTGCAAAGCACTCTATAGCACCGACCTGTTCTTTTATTAAGTAGCAAATTATTATGAGATTTTAGATACTTGTATAGAAATAATTGATAAAACATCAAAACATAATACAATAACAGGAAACTTGAACAAAAGCCAAGAATAAAAGAGAAGACAAATGGAAGTCATAACAATATTTGGTATTTAAACTAAGTTATAGTATTTACATTCATTTCTTACCATTCTTAACCTATTTCGAGTAAACTTAGCAATGAAATCAAGACCAAAAATGGTTGGGAGTGATTGTCTCCTCTTATTGTTAATTTGTGTATAATTATTGGTATGGTTCTATAGGAATGTATAATATGGATGGATATATTTATGGTGTTTTTTTTGTATAAATGTTGTTTTTATGATACTATGTGACATTCTAATTTTAACTCATGCTTCTAGGCATGATCGCAAGGGTTAATTTGTGTACAATTCTTGGTATGGTTCTATAGTAATGTATAATATGGATGGATATATTTATGGTGTTTTTGTTGTATAAATGTTGTTTTTATGATACTCATGTAACATTTAAGACCTCTTAGATGTGGTAGCAAATGAATTTCAGCAGTAGGAATAGGATTTATACTACGACCATAATTCAACATCCCTTAATTCATCATTCCAACATTTCCAAACAAACTAGGTTCCCAAATTGTAGTCAACAATCACTATAGATGAACTCTCTTAGAGTCTAAATATTCTTGTATTAGGTTGGTAAGTGATAGATGAGTCCTCTAAAAAACATGGAAGTGAGGAAATCTACAGCTACATAGTAAGTAGGTTTTTCTATATCATCATTTATATAGAAAGGATCATGCAATCTTTAATAATCTCTCTAGAATATACTATTAAAGGAATTGATCAAATATGTAACTGTTACCCCAATTTCCATGTACATGCAAATTTGCCTAAAACCTATTCCAAAATCTCTATTTTTACCCTGTCAAGCATCCCTAAAATTTCATGGTTTTACGCCTCATATTTTGGCCTCTGCAAATTATTTTACTCCATGGTCTGTAGTTTAAAAATTCAAAAAAGTAGCCATTTGAGCTAAATAAACCCTGCAAACCCTAAGCCTGTTATAATTATTTATTACTTTATTGGCAACTTAAGAGTCCCAAATTCGCATGTGCATTTTAAAATCCTTCAGTCGCCAAATCTTTGATTCTCGGTGGTTAACTCCTTAACATTCAATGATCCTACGAGCGGTTACCATTTCGGTTGGTGGTCTTGGTTTAGCGGCCAAGTCAAGATTCTGATCTGATAGTTTTCACATGATCTCATGGCCTCAAAGGATTCCATGAGATCTTGCAATGATCATCAATCTTCCTACCTCCAGTAAGTTCATTTGTCAGTGGGTCCTGCCAAGTAGTTCGAGCTATGCATTCATGATTGATCAGGACTTGTGATTCGATGCCATGTCAGTGCGGGCTCGACAGTTGTCATTTGATGATGATCTAACGGCTAGCGCATTATCTAAAGGAGCTTTTTTGACACATGAGATCATGTCCCCGCTATTGATCTTATTTTATCTCCAGGCTCTATTAGGTGGGTCCTCAGTTTCTGACATGCTCATTCTTCATTAGTCAGTCAGATTGAAGATCTCCAGTTGTCACTTGATCGCAAGGGATCTTCCAAGCCCTTGCGATCTTGTGACAACTATCTGATGCTCCTTCTGTAGGTCATGGGTCCACGTTGTCAGATGGGCTGATGTGTGATGCATTTGATTGGACAACGTGGTGATGATTGGATTTTTAGTGGGTCCATTTGTTAGAGGGGTCCCGGTCTAAAAAAGATCTACAGCTAGCATAAAAGTGCAAGGGATCTTTCTGACATATAAGATCATTTGCCCGCCATTAGATTGGAATCTAAGCTATAGTTGGACCATGTCAGAACTTGTTGAGGTGTATGTCTATAGAGTAGTCAGTGCGAATGAAGGATTGCCAAGTGGCGAATGGGCCCAGGGTTAGAGAATATTAAATGAATCAGTGACTAAAGGGTTTCTCATGTTCACCAGACTTAACCAGGGTCAGCTAAAGGTTTAAACGACTCTAGGACTGATGGGAAAAGGTAACCTGAGGTGGACTTGGTGTTAATCCTGTAGATGAATGCTTCTTGGGTAAATAAGAGGATCTAACGGTCATGTTTTAAAAGAAGGTTGAGATTTAAACATTGGTCGTCAATAGAAGAAAAGTGTGGCACCACCTATTAGCCATTAATATTCAAATTTTAAATTGCAGGGTTTTTGCTAGGTTTTCATCCAATGGTCGGTTGCGACAAAATGGGTAGCTAAAATTTATGTTTCAAGGATGTTTGTAGTTGAGGAGGATGATGAAAGGGGTTTGGGCAGCCGGCTTTGGTCATTTCTTTTTCTCTGAGAGTACCAAATCGGTGCATTCATGGTGAGACTTTGTGCAAGAGAGGTAGATGAGTCTAGGTTGCTTGTCTGCAGGCTGATTATAAAGTACAGGGAAGGGCACTCAAAGAATACCTAATTGACTATGATGTTGCAGAGATATATTTATGATCAAACTTGATAGAACTAGGGTTTATCATTATTCTAATGCAAAATTCTCTAACCCTAGTGAGATTTTTGGACCATTGCTTGCGTGCAAGGGAGGATGTATATATTGTATTTTTGGAGCTTTTGAGCTCAGAGTTGCACAATTGTAGAAGAAATTCACCTTTTCTTAAGGGTCATTTGTGGTATTAGTTCTACCCTCTGGCTTATATAGTTGTAAAGTTCCCATTGATAATTTAGATATTGCAGAGGTATTTTGTGACATCTTTTCTATCCCTATGCTTCCTTGTTTGGATTATCTCTTATTGGATTAAAGTATATGATGTTTTTAGTGATATCTTAGGGTTCTTGATCCCTCTCTCTTTCTGCAACTATTGTGTGTTATTGTGGATGATTGGATGTGAATGCTTTTGTGGGTATACTTCAACCCCCTAACAATCTTGTCTCATTCCTATGCCGAGTTGTAGAAGTGAATGTTTATTTGCAGGTCATAAATTGTGTCTAAAATCCTCAGTAATGCTATTGTTTGTGAAACCCTCTTTTCCCTGAATAGCCTCTTCCTGTTGTAGACCCTTCTATGAAACACTTATGCAAGCCTATTCAATGAGTTGTGACCTCCTAGACCTAAGTTGTTCATTAATTTCATCCTCTATACTGAGATCCAAACCCTAATTTTAGTGCATCACCTACTAGGTAGTTTTCTTTCAAGTCATTTCCCTTTCCAAGCATTCCTTCTATCCCTTTCCCTCAAAAGATTTACTTTTCATGTCTAGAAGTAATTTAAGATGATTATCCAAGAGGAACCAACCTAGAACCTGGAGGTCTCATCTCAGTTAGCATAGGTCCCACAACCTGGAGATGATTCCCATGTTATACTAGGTTATCAAGACTATGAGAGCTTGAAACAAGGGTGGAAACTTAGTATATAACAATTATGGCATGCTTGGTGGGACTACACAAGAAGTTCATTGTTAAAGATTATGTTATCTCTGATATACAGGTTGCATAATACAAATGTTTAGAGGCTATTCTATCAAGTATATCTAGAAAATCCACTGATTTCATAGATCTAGGCTAGCTTGTTTAAGGTTTATGAGAAAGATTAAGACTAGGAGCTCAAAGCCCACTAAATTTTTAGAGTTTCCGTCAAAAGGAAGTTACAAAGGCAGGTCAACTCAAAGAACATCCCCTACAAGGAGAGTTCAGTCTACACCACTGGATACCTCAAAAAGGAGACCTTTTCCCTTTCATTCTAGAAGAAGAGGCAGATCTCTAACCAGAGATCTAGAAGAGGATTCAAATCCAGTAGCAAATACAACTCATATAGTTGTCAATCTTCATATTCCAACTCCTACAATGGCTAGACAATTTTCCTTTGCACCATTCAACCAAGGGAGTCCATTAGCCTTTGCTCAACATCATGATGTCCCCTTGGTGGCATTAAAGAGTATACCTGATTTCACAGGTGAAGGGCAGACAACTACTTTTGAACACATAAGAGATGTGACCACCATCTACAACATACACAATATTACTCAAGAGGATGTGGCCACAAAATTGTTAGCAACCTCTCTAAAAGGTAAGGTTCTTGAATGGTTTAGAACTCCAACTGTTGGTTCTATTACTTCATGGGATGAGTTAGGGGATGCATTAAGTAGGCATTTTGAGGATAAATCTGATAACTTGTCTCTAGTTGAGCAGTTAACAACCATTAAGAGAGACCCTCAAGAGAAAATGACAGACTACAATAGTAGATTCTTTAAGACATGGAATAGAATTCTAGTATCAGTAAGGCCATTAGCAAACCATGCTTTCCTTTACTACTTACAAAGTTTGAATGGTCAAATTTCTGTCATGATCTAGTCTATGGGTGCTACTTCTTTACCCCAGGCCTTTGACATAGCTTTCAAGGCTAAAAATTGTTTGATTCAAGTAGTCATGATTGCTAGAAGGCCTCCAATGCCCATCTTCCCTAGCCTTCAACCCATTGCACCTACCCAAGTACCTCCATTCACCCCTATTCCCACTATATTGGCACCTCAAGCTAGTACTAGTGGTCAAGAGCTAACAACTAGTTTCTCTCAAGAGCTGCAAGAAATAAAGAATAGCCAACAAAGCAGTCAGCAAGAAATGACAAATTTATTGCAGACCTTGACTAAAGAAGTAACAAATCTAAAGAAGCAAGGTCAAGGAATCAGACCACCTTTTCAGCCACAAGGCCAAGGTCCTAATCAACAATATCAGAATCAGGGACAGCCTTATCCACAAAATAGGCCACCATACCAAGGAGGCTATCAAGGACAAAGACAAAGTTTTAATGAGAGACCATTCCAACCATATAACCCTGCACCTCTAAATTTTGCAAATCCAGTGAGGGATATGGTTCCTAGTAAAAATAATGTGGCTATGGATAATGAATGGTGTTTTCCTTGTAATCAACCTATAATTAGGCTACATGTTCAAATGGATGGATGAACCAAGCCCTAATGGTTCAAAATGCCTCACAAGCTCAATTAGAGGCTTCATCTAGTGGGTCAGTGCCTCAACAAGAATCACAAGAGAATGAGACTACTCTCTTCAATTGGGAGCAACCAGAATTCAATGGATTCAATGATGAAGTTGCTTTTGTTGCCTATACAAGAGCAAAAAGGAGAGCTCAAGACATAGAGAGAGCACATTCCAATGCCAAAGCCACTACATCGGCAGAGCCACTACAACAAGCCATTCCCATCACACCGAAGGAGGTTCCTGTCATCACAAGCAAAGAAGGCAAACATTCCAAAGAGGTGGAGCCCATCATAGTAAAGGCACAACAAAGAGTACACACTATGACACCTTTTAATATTGTAGACAATATGAAGAAGGTGAATGTCACCATGTCCATGTGGGACTCTTTGGCTCTTCTAGGACAGCTTGAAATTTTGAAGAGGGCCATGACAGAAGTAGCAACTCCTCAACCTACTGTAGACTAGGATTTGAGAGTGCACCTAAACCTGTTTTGAAGGCCAAAGACAAACAAACGTCATAGCATATTATCAAATCAAATTTAAAGGTAAACAAACTAAAATCAAAGCCACCTCAGTTTAAGCTTAAAACGGATGCGCCCATGCACCGTTTGATATGCTTAGATATAGAGGGATGTGGGTGTGCAAACTCAAGCACTTGGAGCATGCAAGATGGATGATTTAAGGATCAAGAAGACCCAAAATGACACAAAATAGGTATAAGGAACCTATTTTGCCTCAAAGGCCTCAAGAACACACAAATATGCAAAGCTAAATAAAAGAACTAAGATTAAAACAAGAAATGAATCTATGTTAATCCATTTAAGCTAATTTAGATGTGATTTAAGCTTGGAAATGATCTAAACATGATGAGTTTATGCTTATGCTAAAATGAAAATGACATTATAACTTTGCTATTGAGTTTGAGAGTTGAGAGATGATTTGCCTTAGGAAGTGAGGGTATTTATAGGATTTCTAAGGCTTGGGGTAGGAGGAATGAATGGCCAAGATTGAAATCCTTAAGAGAGGCCAAGATTCACTCAAAGGGAAGCACATGGATTGTGCTAGTTCTCAGCCAATCAGGAGGTGACACATGTCACAAGGTGAGTGGATGAAGGGAACGGCAAAGAGGAGTCAACAAAGGGGGCTCCAAGCTCATAACTCTCCAAATAAATGCTTGTAAGAGCAATGAATGGGCTTTAAGAGGCTTTGAAGACTTTGGGGAAGCAATAAATGCTTTGTGGTTGAGATATTTGGAGGGAAAGACTTTGCTTTGGTTTAGGAAAGTCTTAAGCTTGGTTAGGATTGCACAAAGGCTTAAGGGTAGGATTAGGATTAGATTAGGACAAAGAAAAGGATTAGGATGGGTGAAGAGGGTGGTTTTGAGAAGATTCTAGAAGAGTCTAGATTTCTCCTTAGTTTCATGGAATAAAAGGTTATTCATTCCAAAAGCTTAAGTTTTAGGAATATTTATTAAAATATTTTCAATAAATATGCAAATTAAATATTTAACCTTAATTAAATATTTAACCTTGGGATTAGGGTTAGAAAAGAGGGGATTAGCCTTTTAATCGAAATTAAGAAGGGATTAGAAGATTTTGGAAGAGGTTAGTGGTCGTAAGGAAATTGGCCAAGTTTGGGATAAAAAATAAATTAAAAATAAATTAATTTATTTTTGAAGTTTTTGGTCAATTTATTAATTAAATAATTAATAAATTAGGGATAATGTCCAAATGACATTTTTAGGCTAGATTCCTTAATTAAAGATTTTTAATTAAGAGAGAGGGATTTAATGCCATAAAAATAAATTAATTAATTAAATAATTAATTAATTAATAAATGATGATGTCATCAAGGATTTTCAGGAAAGAAAAATAATTTATTTTCTGAAGGATTTTTCAGTGTCTACCTTTTGCCCCTCTTTGATGCGATGCCACAAGTGGCATGGCATCAAAGACAAGAAAACAAGATGCCGAGGCTAGAATCAGAAGAAGAAGGTATGACGCCCGGGTGGATTAGAAGAAAGAGGAACATGCCCCGGTGGGACAAAATCATGGAAGATGTGCCCAGTGGGACAAGGAGAAAGAGGGATTACGCCCTGGGACAGAGTGTGCCCGGCGGGACGAGGAAGGAAAGGCCTAGGAAGAAAGGGGAGATAAATAACCTCACTTCTAAGAACAAATATGGATGATATGCAAGATGAGATAGAAATGCAAGATGCAAGATGCAGCTGTATGCAAAGATACAAGATTAATCTATATGATAAATGCAAGGGACCAGATAGCTCCAAGTGCAAACGGGAGTGCACAACCTAGATTTAATATAGCAATGCTAGAGACCTGCCAAGGATACTGGGATCACGAGGCCTTGTCACCAGCGTTGCATAGGACTGACGAGGACTGACGCTAAACAAACACACAGGGTTGCCCCAACATCACACATGAAGCACAGAGGCGACATGGTGGAACCGATGCTGAAGGAACCACAAACACACAACTGACTCACAGGCAGAAGTGAAAGATCAAAAGACCTTGCCCCAGATTATCCGCACACGTAGCACACCGTGATATAATGAATCGTGGTGACCCTGGTGGGATAATGAGAAGCCAAAAAGATTAACAAGACCCAAAGGACAAAAAAAATCCAAGATCAAAATGATAACTCCAAAAAGACATCCTTTGCCAAGGAGAGAGATTAGGTTTGATTGATGGTGCGAAGATTGGTCGGACAGGAGGAACGATATATCCTCAAGGACCAGGATGGAAGATTAGGTCAGACAGGAGGAACGATATATCCTCAAGGACCCATGGGTTGGTGAGAGAATAAGTGTAGTTGTTCGCTGGCAAAAGCTGAAGTTCAAGGAATAATCAGGATGAGCAAGGATAAGTCGACAATTGATGTTGCTTGAAGCACAAGGCCCGAGTGGGACTACAAATTTTTTGAGGTTGGGGATGGGACAAGATATTCTTGATCAAATGCTGCTGCAGGACGGACAAAGGTTATGTACAACAAGGAGGAACGATATGCACAAGGGATATGTACAGAAGCTCAGGATTGGGGATAGGAAGATCACACTCAGCGGGACTCTTACTAGGACGGAGACAAGAAGGGTAAATACAGGGAGGAAAGCACTGTACAAGAAAGGGAAAGGGATATGGTACAAGATATGGTACAAAGCTTTGGAATAGGATATGGATTGCAGATGGGTTGGAGGAAGATGGGAGCTGAATGCTTGGAAGATAGGGGAGATGGAACTGCTGGGAGATCTGTTATGGATGGAGGATGAGGACGGTAGCTGAAAGGACAAATGAATAGATAAATAGCTCAGTTTACTATGTTGGTGCCTGTTTACCAGGTTTTCACCAACATACTTGTCCAAGGTGCTTGAATTGCCAAGTTTTCACCGTTGGACGATTATTTTCTCTTTCTCTTTTCTTTTTTTGCTTTTTTTCTTTTTTGAATGTTTTTGGATTTTCTGATATATGCAGGATCAGGTTTAGGCATAGAACCTCTTCAGATGGATGATGTTGATAGGATCATTCAAGGGCTCGCCTTCTGGTGTTGATAGCTGATAGGCTCCGGAGCCAAAGGATGCAGTGACAACATAGGGGCCCAACCAAGTAGGCTCAAACTTGCCTTTCTTTTCTCTATTTGCTAGGACCTTCTGATTTTCTTTAAGGACCATGTCACCGACCTGGAATTGTCTAGGATGGACCTTTTTGTTATAACTCCTTTTGAGTCGATTCTGGTATGCAACCAGGTGATCGTAGGCTTGCTGTCTCTTTTCATCTAGCAGATCTAGCTGTGTGAGCCAGGCCACACGATAGTCTTCATCAGTTGTATAGTCCTTCATGGAGACGTGCAAGGATGGGAGCTCAACCTTGATCGGTAGAACAGCTTCAGCACCATATACAAGGGAGTATGGGGTGGTGCCTATGGGAGTGCGATAAGAAGTACGATAAGCCCAGAGGGCAGGATTAATTTGGAGGTGCCAGTCACGACCAGAATCATTGACAACCTTCTTGAGGATTTTCAAGATAGTTTTGTTAGTTGCCTCAGCTTGGCCATTTCCTTGAGGGAAATATGGACTGGAGAAACGGTGATGGATGTGGAGTCTGGCACATAGATTATCCACATGCTGGTTTTCAAAAGGTGTGCCATGGTCTGTGAAAATGGTAGATGGTATGCCGAAGCGGCAAATGATGTGGTAGAGGATGAACTTGGATATTTGGATGCCAGTAGTAAGGGTGAGCGGAATCGCTTCAACCCATTTGGTAAAATACTCTGTGGCTGTTATGATATACTTGTGTCCATCCGAAGAGAGGGGGGTGATCAAGCCAACGAGGTCGAGGCCCCAACATGAAAAAGGCCACGGTGGTGCAATAGGCTGTAGATCCTGTGCTGGTGCATGTATCAAATTGGCATGCTGTTGACATGGGAGACATTTCTTGACAAATTCACACACATCATGTTCCATTGTTGGCCAATAATATCCAACTCTAAGCAGCTGCTTTGCTAGAACCATGCCACTCGTGTGGGCACCGCAAATTCCAGCGTGAACTTCTTGTAAGGCCAAGATGGCCTCGTTTGAGTCTAAACATCTAGATAGGACATTATGATACCCACGATGATATAGGGTGTTGGCTACAAGAGTGTAGCGGGAAGCTCTGCGAATAAGGTTTTGGCGTTGGTTATTGGTGAGATGGGGAGATATGATACCATTTTTTAAATATGCATGGATTTCGTGGTACCATGGGGATTGGGGACCAACCAAGACACACACCATGTCTGCATCGGCACTCTCATAAGCTGGTGAATGTAGCTGCTCGACTAGAAATTCATACTATGATGCGTCTCGTGGTATTTCCAATAAGGATCCGATGGTTGCCATTGCATCTGCTGCTTTGTTCTGAAGCCTTGGGATCTGATTGAATTGTAGATGTAGGAAATGCTCTTTCAGTTTATCCACCAGTTGCTTGTAGGGTAGCAATTTGTCATCCTTTGTCTGATATTCATCTAGGACTTGTTTGATAATCAGCTGTGAATCTCCAAAGACTTGTAGTTCTGTGATGTTCCATTGGATAGCTGTTCTGAGACCTAAGATGAGTGCCTCATATTCTGCAATGTTATTGGTACAGGGGAATCCCAACTTGAATGATTTTGGAATATAGTCACCTTGAGGTGTGACAAATAGGATTCCTGCTCCAGAGCTATGGGATGTGTTGGAACCATCAAAGTATAGTTTCCACATGGGCTGCTCTTCAATCATGCATAAATGTTCATCGGGGAATTCCATGATTAGTGGATAGGCATCCACCAGTGGTGCTTCTGCTAGTTGATCGGCAATGACTTGCCCTTTGATTGCTTTGCGATCTACATACTGAATGTCAAATTCGCTGAGTAACATGACCCATTTTGCCATACGGCCTGTGAGGGTTGTCTTTGATAACAGATACTTAAGAGGGTCCACCTTTGATATGAGCTTGATTGTGTGGCTAAGCATGTAATGTCTAAGTTTTTGAGTGGCAAAGACCACTGCAAGGCATGCTTTCTCCATGGGTGAATAGTTAAGCTCATAGCCCACAAGAGTGCGACTGATGTAGTAGATAGCTCGTTCTCTATTTTCATCATCATGCTGTGCTAGGAGTGCCCCTAGTGCTGTAGCTGTTGTTGAGATGTAAAGGATGAGTGGGCATCCTGAAACCGGTGGTACTAGGATTGGAGCATTAGCTAGATACTCCTTGAGCTTATCAAAGCTTCTTTGAGATATGGGATCCCACTTGAAGTTGGTGTCTCTGCATAAGAGATGTGAGAAGGGTTGGCACTTGTCTGCTAGTTGCGAGATGAACCGCCGAACTGATTGAAGCTTGCCCTGTAGGCTTCTGAGCTGTTTGAGATTTCTTGGTGGAGGCATCTCTATTATTGCTTTTACCTTTTTAGGATCGATCTCTATGCCTCGTCTAGAGACGATGAAGCCTAGAAGCTTGCCAGATGTAACACCAAAGACACATTTCTTAGGATTTAACTTTAAGCCATAATGATTCAGACGATCAAATACACGCTCTAGGATGTTGAGGTGCTCATCTCTTGTTTTGGATTTTGTAAGGATATCATCCACATAGTCTTCAAGGATCTTGTGGATCATGTCATGGAAGATCACTGTCATTGCTCGCTGATATGTTGCTCCTGCATTCTTTAGCCCAAATGGCATCATGTTGTAGCAGAAGGTACCCCATGGGGTTGTGAATGCTATTTTATGTTGATCTTCTTCTGCTATATGAATCTGATTGTAGCCTGAAAAGCCATCCATGAGTGATAGCATTTCGTGACCCGCTGTGAGGTCTATAAGCATGTCTATGTTAGGTAGTGGGAAATCATCTTTAGGACATGCCTTGTTCAAGTCCCTGAAATTAGTACAGATTCTGATGTCACCAGAAGGCTTTGTGACTGGCACCATGTTAGAGATCCACTTTGAATAATCTATTGCTCTGATGATCTTAGCTTGGAGGAGCTTCTCAAGCTCTACTTTGACGAGCAATGCTACCTTTGGATGCATTTTCCTTAGCTTCTGCTTCACTGGCTTGATGTTTGGATCTACTGATAGGTGATGAACAACAAGGTTTGGATCAAGCCCAGGCATGTGGGCGTATGACCATGCAAAGTTGATGATGGATTCCTTGAGCAAGGTACTGAGAGAGATTTCTTCTCCTTCTGTTAGGTTGACTGCAATGTAGGTGATCCTTGGACATTCTTCTGTTCCCAAGTTGATTGGCTTGGTCTCCTCTATGATGATCGGTGACTGCTCTGGTCTATAATCTTGGATAGGGGGAAGAGGCAAGGCTTCATCTTCTAGCGCCTGAATTGCCAGGTTTTCACTAGAAGATACGCCCTTTGTTTTTACTATTTTGGAATCAGAATGTGCCCCAAGGGGGTTTTCACATAAAGACTCATGATGTTCTCTTGCTATTTTATTTTTGTGACTAAAGCTTGCCTCTTCCCCAAAATATCCTTTTGGGTGAAGCTGATAGACAGAGGTTGATGTTGGATCCTGATTGCTTGCTGGACCTGATGCCCCCATGAATTCTAAGAGTGCTTGTGCACTTTGGAACTCGTCGATGTGTGTGATGCTTGGTTGGTCCCAATCTATGAGGTCGGGGTTTGTGAGGGGAAGATCTATGAGGTTAATGGAGAGTTGTTGGAGGACAGAAGTCCCCAGGAGGGTGTCATCGGCAAAGATATCATCGTAGGATCGGATGTCTTTCTCTTCGGGGATGTCTTTGATTTCCACAAGGTCATCCTGGCTACTCGAAAAGTTCACATTGGTCATGTTAGTGCCCGCAGTTATGGTATTGGGCTCTTGTTCAAGCAGGCGAGGGGTATTAAAGCCAAGTCCTTGCTGTTCTGGATTTTGGGATGGTATGATAGGAAACAAATTTCCATCCTCTTGTGGTCCTAGCCCACCTCCTTGATAGTTATAGTGTTCTGTGACATTCTTGTAGGGGATTGGATATTTCTCTTTGAAGTACTCAAGAAGTTGTGTGTCACGTGATTGGGGATCTTTGTATAACCATTTGTTAATATCTGGATCCATCTCTTTGCTGTTTATATTGCCATGGGATTCAAAAGTCATGTTTCCTATCTTCTTGAGCTTATGATGTTCTTCAACAGGCTTATTTTGACAACTTGGGCGCCCTTGAGTATGTGGATCACGTGGAAGAGCTCCTACAGAAAATGCATCACTGAGGCTGTATTCGCCACAACCCTGGTTGTTGATCTTGATGGATGATAAGGTGGAAGAGAGGATGGTCTCTGGATCGCGATGGGATCGGGATGAGCTAGCAATAGAAGTACCAATATCGGTTCTAGGACAATGAGTAGAATGAGGGAAAGATGTTTCCATTGCAAGGCAGTATGTGAAGGGGTTAGGGTCAGCGTGGATGGTAACCTCAGTGCCTTGATGTGGAAACTTGATGCACTGATGGTAAGTAGATGGTACGGCCTTAATGGAATGGATCCATGGACGACTGAGGAGGATATTGAATGGTAGGTCAAGATCAACAACGTGGCAGAGAGTATCTTACGTTGCTGGGCCTAGCTGGATAGGCAAAGTTATAGTACCTTCAGAGGTACGCTCCAAGTTGTCATATGCTTTGATAGTGATTTGCTCATGTTGTATGTCGGCCTCTGTGAACCCGATCTTCTTGATGAATTTTAATGTGCACAAGTTGAGGGCTGAGCCATTATCCACTAGAACTCGTTTGATGGCAAAATCTCTGACCATGACAGCAATGCGGAGAGGGAGAGTATGGTCAGGAGCGACATCTGGTATATCAGATTCTTTGAAGGACAAGGCACATGCTGCTGATAGGTGTCCCACAAGAGTTTCAAACTGAGTTGTGTTTATGTCCATGGGGACATGGCCTTCTTTTAGAGCTTTGTCCAAGATTTCCTGATGGATGGGTGATGTGCGGAGAAAATCCAATATAGATATTTGGGTTGGCATGTTCTCAAGATGCTCTATGATATTGTATTGTGCTCTTGGTGCATTATGCTGTGTTGCTCGTGCATTTGATGCTGGCCTGGTGTTAGACTGTGTTGTGGATGCAGTAGATGTTGGCCTTGGAGGAGCAGCTGATCTCGAAGGAGCACCGGCAACAGTTATCCTACCACTGCGGGTAGTTGCAGCACATTGTCGATCCGGCCCTCTGACGTGGATGGTATTGATGGTGGTCTCACCTTGGATGGGCTCAACTTGAGTTATGCATCCGACATACTTGTCATAGTTGATGTAGGCCGCTGTGTGATCTTCTTGCTTGCCTTTGCCACAATTTTGGGGCTGATTGGCGTTGGCTTGATTCTTCCCGGTATCATGTTGAGGAAACACATTTTGATATATTTGCAAACCGGCGTTGGGTGAAGCTTGAGTTGGTGTATCGACCTGGATTTCTTTGCGATCGATGAGATCCTGGATGTAGTGCTTAAGCCGCATGCACTTCAATGTTGTGTGCCCCTTCACACGATGGTAATCACAGTATTCTTGTTCTTTATACCAATCAGACTTTGGTGTGTTGTCATCCTTCTATGGGATGGGCGGATATGTGATCATATTTGCTTTGGCTAGCCGATAAAAGATCTGATCCAGAGGCTCACCCAAAGGTGTGAAAGTCCTCTTTGGATTGTTCTGATTGTTGGGCTTATTCTACCTTGGGGCAACGTTAACTGTGTTAACAGGATTGCCTTGACGTGCTGGCTGTTGCTGTTGGTATTGCTACTGATACTGTTGCACAGGTGGTTGATGAGCTTGAGGAGGCTGCTGATAAATAGGTGCTTGATATGCGGGAGCTGGTGGTTGCTGATAGATGGGCGCTTGTGGCGGTTGGTATGTTTGAGCTGGTGTAGGACTAGCCACAACGAATTGTACATTTTTAGTGTCAGTGGCTCCATCTGTAACAACATTTTTGTTACGATTCTAGTAACAAGATTTATCATTGTTGGGTTTGTTCTTGGAATCATCCTTGAAGTGACGAATAGTGCCTTCGTCTAGGAGAGCTTTCTCGATGCCTATGCCCTTGCTCTTGATGTCTTGGTATGTCTGGAGACAGTTCATTCGCATGTGATGGGATAGCTTTGGATGTAGGTTATCAATGAAGATCTTTGTTAGATGCTTCTCTGGCGGTTGATATGATAACCTGGTTGTAAGATTCTGCCATCTTTGCAAGTATTCTGCAAGGCTTTCTCCATCTTTCTGCTTTGAGTTGCATAGGTCTAGCAAGGACAACTCATTCTCCACATTATCGGCATAGTGTGTGATGAACTTCTCAGAGAGTTCAGCAAAAGTTTTTATTGTCCCATGTGGTATTTTGTAAAACCACTCAACAGCAGTTCCTCCCAAACTTTTGGGAAACAGGCGCAGGAGATAGTTATCACTGTAAGCTACTTCTTGGCACGCCATGTAGAACTCTTTGATATGGTTTACTGGATCTCCTTTCCCCCGATACTTGTCAAACTTGGGCATCTCAAAATGCTTGGGGAAAGGGATAGTTGCTATGGACCGATCGAAGGGATATGAGCACACCTCTTCGAACTTGTATGTTTTATTCTCTGTTCCACTTTGTAGCTCTTTTAGAGCATTTTTCATTGCTTCCCACTCAGCATTGAGTGGTGAGGAAACTGGAATTTTTGCTTGTGATGGAAGCTGTGGAACTGGATATGGTGCTTGCTGTGGATAAATGGTTTGGAACTGATTTTGGGGCAATGGTTGTTGGGGATATTGTTGGTGTGGCATAGGGGGATATTGTGGTAAATGATATGGAACCTCTTGATGTTGTTGGGCTGCTTGCTGTTGTTGAACTGGCGGTTGTTGTGGGACTGCTTGCTGATATTGAATATTTGGAATTTGTTGTTGTAACTGATAGGTGGGAACTTGTTGTCGTTGGGGGATGATAGGGATTTGTTGCTGGGGCTGATAGCAAGGGACTTGCTGTTGTTGAGGAATGATGGGTGTTTGCTGAAAGGGAACATGTGGTTGCTGTGGGGGAGGCTGTTGGAACGATGCCGCTTGCGGGTATGATGGTGGTAGTTGCTGAGGTTGGCTTTGGATTTGGCTGATATATGCTGGGTGCATGCCTGCCTTACTTAAAGGTGGAATAGATGTGGGAAAGCTAGAAGCAAAGGGTGATGGGGTAAGATAGCTGGGGAAAGTTGGCTGTTGAGGTGGTGGAACTTGCTGGAAGGTATTTGGGATTTGGGATGAATAGCTTGAAGCCGGCGGTGTTTGGGGTAATTGCTGCTGTGCTGCTTGGGCGAAGGCAGTTTGTTGACTTGCAACCATAGATGTAGGGGATTGAGATGGGATCCCCCATGCCTTCATTTCTTCTTGTGTAAGGCCCCACTGAGAGCTTGTGTTAGGGTGCACTGCAGCGGATGATGGAATGGTAGGAGCAACGGGAGCTTGGGACACGAATGATGGTTGAGAGAGAGGAGCTTGTTGAGGTTGTGGTTGAGCGGATGCTTGTGAGGAGGAAAATGAAGGAAACACCCAAGAGAAGGATGAGGTTGGAATGGGGAGTGATTGTGCTAACCCCAAAGAAGAAGGTACAGGTGCTTGGGGGGTGAAGGGTGACGGTGCTCCTTTGATGGTGAAAGGCGTTGCTTGACTCGCGGATGGTGGCGAAGCTTTTGGTGTAAAAGCTTGCATGAGAGGTGGAAGCTGACTTTGGTTTAAGTATTGGTTTTGGGCTTGGGCAGCCATAGCAGATGATGAAGCAAAAGGGGTATGAGATGGAGCGGATGGTGCTGCAGCTTGTGTTGCGGGACTGGTGAGGCTTCCTTGCAAGAAAAGGGGAATGGTGGAAAGCTCTTGGGATGTTTGCATGATAGGATCAGGGAATGATTGGACAAACGGAGAATATGCTTGTGCTGGAACTTGGATAGTATTGATGGGGATGCATGGATAGAGAGATGGTGGGATGGAGGTACTTTCTGGCAGGTAGTGAACAAACGTGCTTTGCTGATGTTGTGGTACAAGGGCATTGGTCGCTGGTGGGCTATCTGGAGGATTTACAAATGCTTGGTTTGCCAAGGGGGATGAAGGGATGTTTGGATCTTCACATGGATTACTGGCTTGGATCTGGGGATTGTAGGTCATCATGGCGTTGGTGAAAAGGTTGGGATCGGATGAGGTTGTTGGTGGATAAGGATTCATGCTTCTTCTTTTCTGAGATCTGGTCTCAACAGGCATGGAGATGCAAGTGCTAAATGGATGCAAGATGTTTGGCTAAAAGACGTTGATGGATGCAAAGTTGATGAACTTCTAAAGATGATGACTTCTAAGATGCAAATGCAAGGATGGAGATCAAGATGGCGATGATGGAAGCTGGATGGAACTGATATGGATCAAGATGGTGGAGGAAAGATAGGTTGCTGGTGGAAAGTTGGTGAAAGATTACTGAGTGGTCAACAAATAAGCTGCTGTTTTTCCCAAATGGAGGATCAGAGATATGATGGGGTCAACCTAGGATAGACTGATGATCTTCGATCAACAAGTTTCTTATCAATACACTCCAATCTCTTGCTCGAAATGATGGCTATGCAAGGACAAGGTTTGATTTCTTTATGACAACACGTTGTGTCAAAAAGAGGATGATGGTCTCTGATCTTGGATATGGGATAGGAACAACTCAAAAAGGTAGAACACTAAGTGTTGGTGGAACTCTGGATTTGGAACAAAAGATGATGGATCTGCTGGAAAGATGTGAAAAGCTGATGGGGGGATGCTGGTGGAAAAGGTTTCGAAGGGTGAAGGGACAATGCTCTAGAAGGATGATGCAAGTGCAAATGACAAGAACTGATTCTAAAATGCTGGTAGGAAGATGAATGCATATGCCACTTTATGATGTTTTGAAATGCAACTAAGGTTTTGATGCTGATGAAAAGGATGAAACTAGGATGAAACTAAGATGCAAGGCTATTTGAGACAAGATTTCAGGATCTGAAGATGGAACAAGACATGAACAAGGATTGGCTAATTTTCTGGCTCAAGGTTGACAAAGTGATGGTTAACTCGGAAACGGAAGGCAAACTGTTTGATGCGGGCGTTATGGGCAATGTTCTCAAGTTTGGTTTGGGACTTTTCCTCTGCTTGGGTTGCTTGGATAATGGATTGATAGGTCTTGGTGTTCTTCTTGATAAATTTTTGCTCTTGATAGGCTTGGGATTTGGGCAACTTCGCTTTAGGATGTTTGTTCTTGCTGGGCATCACTTGGAAAAGAGGCTTCTGATTTTGAGGCAAAGGTTTCCAATGGCAAAGGTTAAAGTCACAGTAATCTCCGCAAGGGACAAAGCAACCCTGCGGGATACAAACAAAGATAACTGACTCTGACAAAGCTTTGAAAGTGTATGTTTCAACAAGTGTTTTCACGGAGTCTTTGACTGTCAAGCACTTCAAACAGATCTACCTAAGGAAGGTGAGTATCAAAATTGCTTGCCCACAGCTTGGTATCCCCCAGAAGGGAATACAAATGGTGAGTAATCTTGAGGCGACCCGGTAAACCCCTTGGAATCGGTCCTTACACAAGGATTTTGATACTTTCGGATGTAGATAGGGTAGCCTCTAGTTTATCAGGTTTTTAATACTTCCGTGGTGTCTCCATACCCGGTTTTGCTGATCATCCGTGACTCACTTAAGAGCCTTGCCAATTATGCTGGGGGAGAGGAATGTTTACCATCCCCAGTCACGTGTTTGGCACGAACGCCCGGTGATTAGGAGATGTAAGTGATTCTTTTGGTATTCACTTATTTGTATACCGGCCGGGGGGGATACCGGTTTGAGGTCGTTCTCCGAGGAGGAAGCGCTTCTCCTTGGACAGGCCTCGCTAAAAGTAGAACAAGTGAACTTGTCCAAGTTCAAATGTTCCACGTTGCTTATTCTAACAAGGTTTATGCAAGAATTGAAAAACTCCTACATGCACATCAAGCAGACTTTGTTCATTTTCCCCAAATTTGATTAAGTGATGTTTGAACTTTGAAATGAAGACACTCGTGATTAGACTTTGATTTGTTCTTTTCTCAAAATGTAAATGAATTGAACGTTTGCAAGTTCTTTCCTTTTGTGCATTCAAGATTTGATTAGCGAGTTATTTTAAGAACTTTGAAAAAGCTTTGTTTTGTCCCTTAGATCACTCAAGATTGAATTTTTTTGCTTGCTTTAGAATTTGAAATGAGATAGGGAGTAGAGTTGTTTATTCCTTTAGTGCATTCGAGATTTGGTTTGCTTTTCAAATTGACAATGACACTCTAGGACCTAAGTTCATTTCCTTAAGTTTCATTCAAGATTGAGTTTGACCTTTGCTGTAAGAGAAATGAAAAACCAGTCCCAAGCAAAAAAACAAAAGGCGACATTGTCCAGCTTATAGGCGACGCTGGAAAGTGCAGAGGCGACATTTAATTCCTACAGGTGACATTCTGTACCTAAAAAGGCGACAGATAAAAAACTACAGGCGTGATTTCTTTTGTTACAGGTGTGATTTCTTTACATGCAGGCGACAGAAGAAGAATTCTGGGACGTAACAGAAATTGCCGACAACAGGAAATTCTCAGTTATGCAGGCGTGAAAACAGAGCTCATAGGCGTCATTTCTTTCCTCAAAGGCGTGATTTAATTTCATGAAGGCGTGACTGAATTGTTTGTAGGCGACATTTCTTTTGTTGAAGGCGACATTTCTTTGTTTGAAGGCGACATTTAATTTCTGTAGGCGTCATTTCTTTTCATGAAGGCGACATTTCTTTATTTCCTGCAAAAAAAAGCATATAAAGCATAATTTCACCAAAATGATTGTGGTTTGGGTCCCACCGGGCGTGCCAGAATGTAGACTAGGATTTGAGAGTGCACCTAAACCTGTTTTGAAGGCCAAAGACAAACAAACATCATAGCATATTATCAAATCAAATTTAAAGGTAAACAAACTAAAATCAAAGCCACCTCAGTTTAAGCTTAAAACGGATGCGCCCATGCACCGTTTGATATGCTTAGATATAGAGGGATGTGGGTGTGCAAACTCAAGCACTTGGAGCATGCAAGATGGATGATTTGAGGATCAAGAAGACCCAAAATGACACAAAATAGGTATGAGGAACCTATTTTGCCTTAAAGGCCTCAAGAACACACAAATATGCAAAGCTAAATAAAAGAACTAAGATTAAAACAAGAAATGAATCTATGTTAATCCATTTAAGCTAATTTAGATGTGATTTAAGCTTGGAAATGATCTAAAAATGATGAGTTTATGCTTATGCTAAAATGAAAATGACATTATAACTTTTCTATTGAGTTTGAGAGTTGAGAGATGATTTGCCTTAGGAAGTGAGGGTATTTATAGGATTTCTAAGGCTTGGGGTAGGAGGAATGAATGGCCAAGATTGAAATCCTTAAGAGAGGCCAAGATTCACTCAAAAGGAAGCACATGGATTGTGCTAGTTCTCAGCCAATCAGGAGGTGACACATGTCACAAGGTGAGTGGATGAAGGGAAGGGCAAAGAGGAGTCAACAAAGGGGGCTCCAAGCTCATAACTCTCCAAATAAATGCTTGTAAGAGCAATGAATGGGCTTTAAGAGGCTTTGAAGACTTTGGGGAAGCAATAAATGCTTTGTGGTTGAGATATTTGGAGGGAAAGACTTTGCTTTGGTTTAGGAAAGTCTTAAGCTTGGTTAGGATTGCACAAAGGCTTAAGGGTAGGATTAGGATTAGATTAGGACAAAGAAAAGGATTAGGATGGGTGAAGAGGGTGGTTTTGAGAAGATTCTAGAAGAGTCTAGATTTCTCCTTAGTTTCATGGAATAAAAGGTTATTCATTCCAAAAGCTTAAGTTTTAGGAATATTTATTAAAATATTTTCAATAAATATGCAAATTAAATATTTAACCTTAATTAAATATTTAACCTTGGGATTAGGGTTAGAAAAGAGGGGATTAGCCTTTTAATCGAAATTAAGAAGGGATTAGAAGATTTTGGAAGAGGTTAGTGGTCTTAAGGAAATTGGCCAAGTTTGGGATAAAAAATAAATTAAAAATAAATTAATTTATTTTTGAAGTTTTTGGTCAATTTATTAATTAAATAATTAATAAATTAGGGATAATGTCCAAATGACATTTTTAGGCTAGATTCCTTAATTAAAGATTTTTAATTAAGAGAGAGGGATTTAATGCCATAAAAATAAATTAATTAATTAAATAATTAATTAATTAATAAATGATGATGTCATCAAGGATTTTCAGAAAACAAAAATAATTTATTTTCTGAAGGATTTTTCAGTGTCTACACCTACAAAAGAAGTTGTAAAGCTAGTGTTGGTTAACACTGATCAAGAAAAGGAGGCTTCAAGTAGAAAATCCAAAGGCAATGCCACACAAGGTAGGAATTTAAAGCCACCTCCCTTTTATGTATCTCTAATTATTGGAAAATCTTTAGTACAAAATTGTATGGTAGATAGCAGAGCTACTGGCACTGTAATGCCCAAGAAGGTGGTTGACCAATTATGACTAAAATATGAGCCCTTTCAAAAGAAGGTTACACAACTTGATGGATCCTCAGTCAATACTATAGGTGTGGTTAAGGATACCAGTTTAATCCTACATGCTAGTCCTAATTTCTCCATCCTCCTTGATATATATATCATAGATCTCCCTACATTATTTGCTATATGTCTTTCAAGGGAGTTCATAGCCAAGATAGGAGGCTACTTATCTTCTGATTGGTCTCTTTTCATACAAGATATGGGACCAAGGTCACCATCAATTTAGAACCATTGGCAGCACACCATATAGAACCATATGTGTCTAATACCATCAATATAAATTGCCCCATATTTGATGACAGTGACTTCCAAACCATTAGTGAAGAAAGCACAAAGATAGAGAGTATCCCTGATACTCTTCTAGATGAAAGACCTTCAGAAGCCCAGGAAATTTTTTTTTGGGATTTTGGTTTGGGAAGTTATTTAATACAAGAAAGTGGAGCCATAAAACCAAGCCTTCTCAAAGAAGACACTGATTCAGAGGATCAGAATAATCAAGTTTGGGAACTTTTTTTTGATGGAGCTAGAAGTAGACATGGTTCTAGTGGTGGTACTATGTTAGTGTCCCCAAAAGGAGAAAGGTATTATACTACCTTTAGATTCAGTTTCTCTTGCACTAGCAATACTGCAGAATATGAAAGTCTAGTCAATGGACTAGAGTGGGCTAGAAAAAGAGGGCTTAAAGCCTTAAAAGTTTATGATGATAGTGAATTAGTTGTCAGCCAAGTGAGAGGGATAAGTGAAACCAATAATGACACCATGGAAGCATACAAACATAGAGTTTGGGATGAAATTGAAGATTTTTGTGCTTTAAATATTGTTGCTATCCCTAGGAAGCTAAATCAAAATGTAGATAGGTTAGCTGCTATTGGATCTCAGGATGACATTCCAAATAGCATTTCAAAAGAAATGGATCAACAACATATCAAAGTGATTTTCAGACCATCTATTCATGATAATGATGTCAATTGGCAAGTGTTTGACAATGATGAACAAATTCTACAATTTTTGTTTGAAGAAGATGCTTTTTTAGAGCATAATCAAGATAGGCTATCACAAAATTATGGTGATCAAGTGATACAACTGAAGTCTAATAAGATTCCTAGATTGTCACCTTAGAGACTATCTTCAACAAAGATGATGAAATTAAGAAGAACAAAGTTGGCCTGGTAGTCCAACAAGAACATTGTGTTGAATTAGAGTTGGAACCAGGTAAGAGCTTACAATTTGGAAAAGTGAATACTGATTTGGAAAAGAAGGATTACATCCAATTATTCAAAGAATTCAATGATATTTTTGCATGGCAATATGAAGACCTTAAAGGTTTTGATCCTACTCTTGCTCAGCACACTATTGAGTTGGAACCAAATGCCAAACCAGTGAGGCAAAAGAAAAGGCCTATTAATCCCAAGCTTGAGCCACTTATGCATAAAGAAGTACTCAAATTGATAGAAAGTGGTATCATCTACCCCATCAAGCATACTAGTTGGGTTTCCAACCTTGTTCCTATCAGGAAGAAGAATGGGGAGTTGAGGTTATGTGTTGACTTCAGGGATCTTAATCGGGCCTCTCTAAAAGACAGCCATCCATTACCCTCCATGGAACAAATTCTAGAATGTGTCTTTGGATCTGAGAGATTTTCATTGTTGGATGGCTATTCAGGATACAATCAGATCTTAGTGAATGAAGAGGATCAATATAAGACTATATTTATGACCAAGTGGGGAACCATGGCTTATCAAAAGATGCCCTTTGGTTTGTCAAATGTAGGTGCTACATTTCAAAAAGAAATGGATATGGCCTTTAAAAGCCTCATGTACAAGTTTGTGATGGTCTATCTAGATGATATAACTATCTATTCAAAGCATGTAGTAGATCACATCAAGCATTTGAGGAAGATTTTTGAAATATGTAGAGAATTTGGGATATCTCTTAATCCCAAAAAATGTGTGTTTGTAGTTCATGAAGGAAAATTGTTGGGATATGTAGTATCCAAAGAAGGGATCACAATAGATCCTGAGAGAATTGTAGCTATCTTAGAACTACCATTGCCACATCATAAGAAAAGTCTCCAATCTTTCATAGGAAAGATTAATTTTGTTAGGAGGTTCTTGCCTAACATTGCAGATTTACTTAAGCCTTTGATAGCCATGTTAAAGAAGAGTTCAGCTTTTAGTTGGACCAAGGAAGGGAAAGCTAATTTCCAAGCTATCAAAGAGGCCTTAATAGAAGCTCCTATTCTCCTAAACCCAAATTTCAATAAGGATTTTATCCTTTATTCTTACAAAGGTCATGATGCTATATCTGCAATGCTGACTCAAGAAAATTCAGATGGATTGGAGCATTCTATTGCTTTCTTTAGCAAAGGTTTAAAATAGTATGAATAGAGATACTCTTTTTTAGAGAAACATGTGCTTGCTGTGGTGAAGAGCCTTAAAAAGTTCAGATATCTATTGACCCATAGCAAGGTACATTTAAAAGTTACTCATCCAAGTGTCAAAGAATTTTTTCTTTCCAAAGACCTGAATGAGAAAAGAGCTGGTTGGATCACCAAGGTGATGGAATATGACATAGATATTCAAAATACCAAGCTGGCTAGAGGAAGAGGTCTTTGTGAGCATTTGGCAGGGGATGAAAGTTCAAAGAAATCAGAGCAAATAGATGCATCTTTGGTGGTGCATTCTATAGAAGAACAAGCCAAGGCAACAAGCTGGTTGCCTAATATGATCAATTATTTGAAGACAGGACGATGTCCTGCAGGCCTGCATTCAGCAAAAAGGAGGTACTATAGATTGCAATATGTTCCTTTTGTGCTGATAGATGAAGTTCTTTTCAGAAAAGATCACAATGATGTCCTTTTGAGATGCATTGATTCAGAAAAGGTAGCAGACATCCTATTTGAGTTTCATGATGGACCTTCTAGAGGTCACTTTTCTCCTAGGACTACTGCTTTTAAAATCATGAGGGCCAGATACTATTGGCCATCTATCTCTAGGGATAGTCATGAGTATGTGAGAAAATGCATCAAGCATGCCATGTTTGTAGGAAAAGAAAGGCTTGCAGCCTTGCCCCTACAACCAATCAGAACATAGCAACCTTTCATGAAATGGGGTATAGATTTCATTGGAATGATTAATCCTCCATCTAGTGTAGAACACAAGTGCATAATCACTACAATAGATTATTTCACTAGGTGGACAGAGGCAGTTTCATCAAAAGAAGCCAATGAGAGTGTTGTCTTAAGTTTTTATGATGATATAGTCCATAGGTTTGGCAATCCTGATTTCATAATATCAGATAATGCATTAGCATTCATAGGCCTCAAAGTCTTAGAGTGGGTAGTCAAGAATGGCATCTATCTAAATACAAGTTCCAATTACTACCCTCAAGGCAATGCCTTAGCTGAATCAACAAATAAGAACTTGATTAGGATAATCAAGAAGACTCTGCAAGACAATCAGAGGGATTGGCATACTAAGATGAAGTCTGGATTATGGTTAGATAGAATTACTCCAAAGAAAATCATTGGTAACTCTCCTTATGTGTTAGTGTATGGCAGAGAGGCGAAGTTTTCTATCTTAGTTGAATTGCCAGCTCTGGACTTGGCGACTCAGTATGCCCTATTTGATGAAGGAGATCCCTTATAGATTAGACATGCTTAGCTCATGGAGTTGGAAGAACTCAGAGACAAATCAATGTAGGATATGGAATTCCATTAGATTCAAACAAAGAGGAGTTTTGACAAAAGAGCCAGGGTCAGGAATTTCAAAGTTGCAGATGTAGTTCTCAAATGGGATGAATTCAGATCCAAGCTTGGCAGACATACCAAATTTGACTCATTTTGGGGTGGACCATTTGTTATAACAGAGTGCAAGGGACCTAATGCTTTTCATCTATCAACTCTTGAAGGGGTTCCCCTGCCTATCTCAGTCAATGGTTTCCACCTGAAGCCCTATTTTGAGGTTAATCCCTCTCTATGAATTTTGTAAAAAATGTATTCCTTCTTTCTTCCTATTTTCTAGGTTAGTTTCTTGCTTTTCAAGAAGTGCTCATGCACAGGTTTTCCCTTCTATTTTAGTTTTGTCCCTCTATCAAAGTTTTGTGTTCCTGAGGTGACTCCATGCCCAATGAATTATGTCAAGGCCACTGATCAATGTCTAGCAGGCTGACATCTAGTAGAAATCACCAAAATGTTACCACAATTTCCATGTACATGCAAATTTGGCTAAAACCTATTCCAAAATCTTTGTTTTTACCCTGCCAGGCATCCCTAAAAATTTCATGGTTTTATGCCTCATCTTCTGGCCTCTGCAAATTGTTTTACTCCCTTGTCTGCAGTTTCAAAATTAAAAAAAGTACCCGTTTGAGCTAAATAAACCCTGCAAACCCTAAGCCTATTATAATTCTTTGTTACTTTATCATTAACTTAAGGGTCCCAATTTCGCATGTGTATTTTAAAATCCTTTAGTCACCAAATCTATGATTCCCATTGGTTAACTCCTTAACATTCAGCGATCCCGCAAGTGGTTGTCATTTCAGTTGGCGGTCTCGATTTAGCGGCCAAGTCAAGATTCTAATCTGACAGTTGTCACATGATCTCATGGCCTCAGAGGATTCCATGAGATCTTGTGATGATCATCAATCTTCCTACCTACAGTAAGTTCATTTTTCAGTGGGTCCTACCATGTAGTCAGAGCTATGCATTCATGATTGGTTAGGACTTGTGATTCGATGCCATGTCAGTGTGGGCCTGATGGTTGTCAATCGACAATGATCTAATGACTGGCGCATGATCTGAAGGATCCTTTCTGACACATGAGATCATGCACCCACCATTGATCTTACTTTATCTCCAGGCTCTATCAGGTGGGTCATCAATTTTTGATGTGCTCATTCTTCATTAGTCGGTCAGATGATAGCTAGGCTCTTTTAGTAGGACCGTGTCAGAGTATTTGTAGGGATGTCACTAGACTAAAGATCTATGGTTGTCACTTGATCTCAAGGGATCTTCCAAGCCCTTGCAATCTTGCAACAACTATCTGATGCTCCTTCTACAAGTTGTGGGTCCACGTTGTCAGATGGGCTAATGTGTGCATCATTTGATTAGTCCACGTGGTGATGAATAGATTTTTAGTGGGTCTGTTTGTCAGAGGGGTCCCAGTCTAATAGAGATCTATGGTCGGCATAAAAGTGCAAGGGATCTTTTTGACATATAAGATCATGCACTCACTGTTAGATTGGAATCTAAGCTATAGTGGGACTATGTCAGAACTTGCCGAGGTGTATGCCTATAGAGTAGTCAGTGCGAATGAAGGATTTCCAAGTGGCGAATGGGCCCAGGGTTAGAGAATATTAAATGAATCAGTGACTAAAGGGTTTCTCATGTTCGCCAGACTTAACCAGGGTCAGCTAAAGGTTTAAATGACTTTGCGACTGATGGGAGAAGGTAACCTGAGGTGGACTTGGGGTTAATCCTGCAGACAAATGGTTCTCGGGTAAATAAGAGGATCTAGTAGTCACATTTTAAAAGAAGATTGAGATTTAAATGTCAGTCATCAATAGAAGAAAAGTGTGGCACCACCTATTAGCCATTAATATTCAAATTTTAAATATTTCTCTGTAGGGTTTTTGCTAGGTTTTGATCCAATGGTGGATTACAACAAAATGGATAGCTAAAATTTATGTTTCAAGGATGTTTGCAGTTGAGGAGGATGATGACAGGAGTCTGGGCGGCCATCTTTGGTCATTTCTTATTTTCTAAGAGTACCAAATTAGCGCATTCATGGTGAGACTTTGTGCAAGAGAGGTAGATGATGTTGGAAATATAGATGTAGTAACTCAGAGGGGGGGTGAATTAGTTAACCATAAATTTTCTTTCCACAGATCCCTTAGATGTCTTATTAAATTATTTGCTGCTATTATTTAGCAAACATACAGAGAAATGCTGAAACTTGGTTATTGCAGTGAGTATTATTTATAAATGTTCTTAAGAATTCATCAGTGATTAACATACATGAATAAAGAAAATAACATGAACACAAGAGACACCAGATTTAACATGGAAACCCAATATGGGAAAAACCACCAATGTAACTAGTTACTATTTTTCACTCTTCTGAAGTGATGCCCTGTTAGGAGCCAACCCGGTAAAAGTTTACAAAACACACTGTTAGGTGTGACCTTGTTAGAGGATTTAATCACCCTATTAGGAGTGGCCTTGTAAGAGGTCTTGAAACAATTCAATAGAACTATCACCTTGTTAGAGGATTTACAAAATGGCTGTTAAACCTACTCAGTTAGGAGATTTTGAAATCACTGCTACAATGGTAAGAAAGTAACAATGAAATGACCTAAATAATGATGCAACTGAATTGTTGAATATAGATCTATGTTCTTCTTCACTAGATCCTTCCTGATCAAAATATATCTTTGTTTCTCCTCAAGGATATCTAATCATCCGTCAAAATTTGCTCACACTTTCCTTCTTTTTCACTTCCACACTTTTAATTCACAACTTGACCTTCTATATATACCATTCGGATTGTCCATTCAAATTGTCAAGTTAGCACTAATAACATTACTAATCATTACAACAGTCAGTTGGAATAATCAAACTTTATTTCTCAAATTAACAAAATCCTTTACTGGGCCGACCTTGCTCAATAAACACTAATCTAAAAAGATTTCCTTTGGTGATCGAGAGAACTCGGTAAGCACTATGAATTCTGCAACATCCTTTGGAGACTGAGTGAACTTGGTAAACACTAACTTTCCTTCGTTAACCGTGGAAACTCAGTTAACACTATTTTCTACCATACTTTTCTTTGACACCCGAGATATCTCGCTAGACACTGGAAACTGCCTATTGATCGACTGAGCTCGGTAAGTACTGAGAATTGCTTTGCTGACCAACTGAGCTTGATATATAATATGACATTTGTGTGACATCAAAGACAACACACAATTAATCCAACAATCTCCCTCTTTGGCATTGATGGTAGCACAATATGTCATAGCACAATGAAATTTCATAAAAAACATAGAGTAAGGAGCATATCCTTAGCTTCATTCTGATTCTCAACTATGAGAACTCCCTCTATCAGCAAAATTTACTTTCTGACTGAAAAACTCTCCCTCTTAGAAATCTAAAGAAATTTCTTGAAATATGACAGCAAACTATCCCTCTTTGACAACACATGCCAAAGACAACACATACCAGGTGAATAGAAATGTACCTTGAGTACTGATTCATATGCAATGATTCCTTGACTAAGCTACATCAACTGACTAATCTTTAATATGCTCTGGTTGATGCATTACTAAAAATTCATTTAGTGAGCCTCAGATAGGGGAATGACCCCTAACTTACCTCTTAGATACAAGAATGCATCTTTAGGTAGTGGCTTGGTGAATATATCTGCAATCTGTTCTTTTGTATGAATATATTCTAATCTGATTTCATTGTCCTGCACCACTTCTCTGACAAAGTGATATTTTATAGCAATGTGTTTGGTTTTGGAATGCATTACTGGATTCTTTGAAATATTTATTGCACTTGTATTATCACAAAATATAACAACTGATTCTTTGATCTCAACCTTCATTCCTTCCAATAACTATTTGAACCAAACAATATTAGAGTAGTTTACTGCTGCAACAACATATTCTGCTTTTGCTGTGGATTGGGATGTGCAATTTTTCTTTTTACTGGTCCAAGATACCAACCTCTTGCCAAGAAAGAATGCTCCACCACTTGTACTTTTTATGTCATCAATATTTCCTACCCAATTAGCATCAGTAAACACTTTTAAGTCTAGATTGCCTCCAAATTTATACCACAAGCCATAATCTTCAGTTCCTTTCAAGTATCTCAAGATTCTTTTGATTTCCATCATATGATTTTCTCTTGGTTTTGCTAAGAATCTTGCTACTATACCAACTGCTAAGGCAATATCAGGCCTTGTATGAACTACATACTGTAATTTTCCAATCATTGATCTGTATAAGGTCTAATCTACTTCTTTTGAATCATCATTTTTGGTAAGCTTCAGTCCAGTACACATGGGGGTACCAACTGGTTTTGCATCTTCCATACCAAACTTCTTAAGCATTTCCTTGATGTATTTAGACTGAGTAATGTAGATATCATTCTTGCTCTGTTGAATTTGAAGACCAACAAAAAACTTTATCTGACCAAACATAGACATTTCAAATTCTTTGCATGGATCATCATTACCTATAAACACAGTATCATCCACAAATATTTCTGCCAAAACAATTCTATTATCTGGTCCTTCCTTGATGTACAAACTACTGTTATCATTAGCTCTTTTGAAACCAATCTGAATAAGATAGTTATGTAATCTTTCATACCATGCTCTAGGGGCTCGTTTCAGACCATAAAATGCTTTGTGTAACTTGTAGACCATATCCTTTTTTTCTGGATCAACAAAACCTTTAGGTTGCTCAATGTAGACTTCTTCAT
Source organism: Chamaecyparis obtusa (assembly GCA_027943335.1). Classification (NCBI taxonomy): domain Eukaryota; kingdom Viridiplantae; phylum Streptophyta; class Pinopsida; order Cupressales; family Cupressaceae; genus Chamaecyparis; species Chamaecyparis obtusa. The sequence continues at coordinate 119,376 of BSBK01010286.1, forward strand.
CAAGAATACCATTGAGAAATGTAGATTTTACATCCATTTGATATACCTTAAATCCTTTATGTGATGCATATGCAAGTAGAGTTCTTACACCTTCTAATCTTGCAACAGGAGCAAAAGTCTCTCCATAATCTATACCTTCTTCTTGAGAATACCCTTTACACACTAATCTAGCTTTATTTTTAGATACTTGACCATCTTCATTCAGCTTGTTCCTAAATACCCATTTTGTTCCAATTACATTTTTGTCTTTAGGCCTAGGTATAAGAGTCCATGTCTTTTTTTTCTCTATTTGTTCTATTTCTTCATTCATAGCCTCAATCCAACTTTCATTTTCCATTGCATTTTTAACATTTTTAGGTTCAAAGTCAGCAAGTAAACATGTACCTTTCAGTTTACTTCTTGTCATAGTAACATCTGATTTGTTTCCAATAATCTGATCTAGTGTATGATGCTTCTTGACATACTTGGCCAATACAAGTTCCTTGCTTCTTGAATGAGTTACATTGTCATCTTCTTGAATTTCATCTTCAAGTTCAGTTTGCTCAAGCTCAGTAGATATTCACTCGATAGCTTTAGTCTGAGACTCAGTTTCTTGTGACTCGGTTTGAATTTCTTCTTGTGACTTGGTTACTGTACTGGGCTTGGTAGATGTAGTTTCCTTATTGACAGATATGTCTGGCAATGTACCAGGTTCAATGTAAACAAATCTTTTGTAATCCTCTGGTTCCTTTTTGCTTTCTTCTTCAGTCTTTTCTGCAAACTCATCAACTTTCACATGTGCACTTTCTATGATTTTGTGAGTAGACAAATTCAGACATCTATATGCTTTAATTTTGCAAGAATATCCCAAAAATATTCCTTCATCACTTTTTACCTCAAATTTTCTTTTTCTAGATTCTTTTAAGATGTAACATTTACTACCAAATACTTTTAGGTAACTTACATTGGGTTTATAGCCATACCATCACTCATAAGGAGTTTTGAATATGTCTTTCCTCAACTGTACTTGGTTCAAGGTATGAAATGCAGTGCTAATAGCTTCCTTCCAGTATTTCATAGAAATGTTCTTTTCAATCATTAGATTCCTTGCACAATCCATGATAGATCTATTCCTTCTTTTCGCTATTCCATTCTGCTTAGGAGTTCTTGGGGCTGATACCTATCTTTTGATTCCTCTTTCAATGCAGAAATTATTGAATTCATGGGAGATGAATTCACCACCTCTGTCTAATCTCAAGCACTTCATTCTTTTTCCTATTTCCTTTTCTACTCTTGCCAGATACCATTTGAATTTCTCAAATGCCTGTGATTTTTCTCTTAAATACATAACAGTCATCATTCTAGAGTAATCATCAACAAAGAGAATAAAGAATTTTTCTCTAGTATAGCTTTCAACTCCAATAGGTCCACATAAATCAGTATGCATAGTATCCAAAATATCTTCAGCCTGATAGTTTTTACTTTTAAAGCTAGTCTTTCCCATTTTACCAATCTAACAATTCTTGCATAGACCAACATTAGGTTTCTTCAAAGTAGGAATACCTCTTAATTCTTGAATTTTCTTTTTTTCACCATATTATCAAAATTTACATGACATAACCTTTTGTGCCATAACCAACTTTCTTCAATTTGAGCAATAAAACATGAGCATTCACCAAGATCAAGATAAAATAGGTTACCTTTAGTTTGTTTGCCTGAACCAATCAGTTTTCCTTTTTCATCCAACAGTCTTTCTTTGCCATCCATGAATTCAACCTTAAATCCAATGTTGATTAGCTGTGCTACACTTAGAAGATTATGCTTTAGTCCTTCAACCCAATATGCATTATCACATACAAGTTCTTTGGTTAATGAAATTCATCCTCTCCCTTTTATACAACAAGGTTCATTGTTTCCAAACCTTACATTACTGCCATCATAGTCTTCAAGGTGTTCAAACTTTGTTCTGTCACCAGTCATATGATGTGAGCATCCACTATCTATAATCCATGTATCATTTTTGCTTATATGGGAGATAAGTGCGATCTCATCTTCATCATCATCAGATTCATCTTTTACAGCAATGAAGATAATTTCTTCTTCACTATCATCAGAATCCTTAGCCAAAAAACATGTTTTCTTACCTTTATCCTTGAATGACTTGAAATTCTTCTTGCCATTGTACTTGTGACCTTTCTTCTCATCCTTGCTTTGCTTTTTTGGGCACCTAGCTGCAATATGACCAATTTCTTCACATGAGAAATAGATTAAAGGAGTTTTACCTTTGTATTTACCTCTGCCCCTAGTATATTTCTTTGCAAGTAATGCTTCAATAACTTCAAGATCACTATCTGAACTTTCCTCTAATTCTTCTTCACTTTCTGACTGGATTTTCTTGCCCTTCTTAAGTGAAAGTTTGGCCTCAAATGCTGATTCAATATTTTGAGAAGTTGGAACATAGTTGTCATAGTTAACCAATTCAAAAGCTAGCAATCTTCCAACTAAGGCATCCAAAGTTATATTGTGATTTTTTTCACATCTTCTTTCTTGAATAGAAAATACTCTTATTGCATAGATAGGAAGCAATGTTCTAAGAACCTTACTTATAATAGTTTCATCATCAATTTTTCCTCTAGAAGCTCTAATTGCACTAACACTCACCTTGATTCTTTCAACATATTTTGCAATGTTTTCATCTTCTTTCATCTTCATCTGATCAAACTGTCCTCTTAGGCTTTCTACTTTGGCTCTCTTCACATTGTCATCACCACCATAAATTTTCTTCAGCTTGTTCCACATTTCATAAGCAGTTGTCCAATCTTTGATCTCATCAAATTCTTCATAGCTAAGAGTTGATGCAATGTCTATCATCATGGTGTTATGGTTTTTTTTCCCTACAATGTCTTCAATAGTTAATGTTCCATTAGGAACTGTATATTCTTGATCAATATATTTGCATCATGAATCACCAATGGAAGCCAGATGAAGTCTCATGAGACCTTTCCATGCTGAAAAGTTATCTCTGTTAAGCCTTGAAATTTCTCTCTTGTCAGACATCTTGATCTTTAGCGTAGGTCCTTGAAACCCTTCCTACAAGCACCAATTGCTCTGATACCAATTGTTGGAAATATAGATGTAGTAACTGAGAGGGGGGGTGAATCATTTAACCATAAATTTTCTTTTCACAGATCCCTTAGATGTCTTATTAAATCATTTGCTACTGTTATTCGGCAAACATAAAAAGAAATGTTGAAACTTGGTTATTGCAGTGAGTATTAATTATAATAGTTCTTAAGCATTCATCAGTGATTAACATACATGAATAAAGAAAATAACATGAACACAAGAGACACTAGATTTAACGTGGAAACCCAATATGGGAAAAACCACCAATGTAACTAGTTACTATTTTTCACTCTTCTAAAGTGATGCCTTGTTAGGAGCCAACCTGGTAAAAGGTTACAAAACACACTGTTAGGTGTGACCTTGTTAGAGGATTTAATCACCCTGTTAGGAGTAGCCTTGTAAGAGGTCTTGAAATAATTCAATGGAATTGTCACCTTGTTAGACGATTTACAAAATGGCTGTTAAACCAACTCGGTTAGGAGATTTTGAAATCACTGCTACAATGGTAAGAAAGTAACAATGAAATGACCTGAATAATGATGCAACTAAATTTTTGAATACAGATCTATGTTCTGCTTCACTAGATCCTTCCTGATCAAAATATATCTCTACTGCTCCTCAAGGATATCTAATCATCCTTCAAAATTTGCTCACACTTTCCTTCTTTTTCACTTCCACACTTTTAATTCACAACTTGACCTTCTATATATACCATTCAAATTATCCATTTAGATTGTCAAGTCGGCACTAATAACATTACTAATCATTACAACAGTCGGCTAGAATAATTAAACTTTATTTCTCAAATTAACAAAATGCTTTATTGGGCTGACCTTGCTCAGTAAACACTAATCTAAAAAGATTTCCTTTGGTGACCGAGAGAACTCGGTAAGCACTACAAATTATACAACATCCTTTGGAGACCGAGTGAACTCGGTAAACACTAACTTTCCTTCGTTAACCGTGGAAGCTTGGTTAACACTATTTTCTGCCATACTTTTCTTTGACACCTGAGATATCTCGGTAGACACTAAAAATTGCCTGCTGACCGACTAAGCTCGGTAAATATTGGGAACTAATTTGCTGACCAACTGAGCTTGATAAATAATATGACATTTGTGTGACATCAAAGACAACACATAATTAATCCAACAAATGAGTCCAGGTTGCTTGTCTCCTATCTAATTGTAAAGTACAGGGAAGGGCACTCAAAGAATACCTGATTGGCTATGATGTTGCAGAGATATATTTATGATCAAACTTGATAAAACTAGGGTTTATCATTATTCTAATGCAAAATTCTCTAACCCTAGTTATATTTTTTGACCCTTGCCTATGTGCAAGGGAGGATGTATATATTGTATTTTGGGAGCTTTTGAGCTTAGAGTTGGACAATTGTAGAAGAAATTCACCTTTTCTTAAAGGTCATCTATGGTATCAGTTCTACCCTCTAGCTTATACAATTGTAAAGTTCCCATTGATAATTCATATATTGCAGATGTATTTTGTGACATCTTTTCTGTCCCTATGCTTCCTTGTTTGGATTATCTCTTATTGGATTAAAGTATATGATGTTTTTAGTGATATCTTAGGGTTCCTGATCCCTCTCTCTTTCTGCAACTATTGTGTGTTATTTTGGATGATTGGATGTGAATTCTTTTGTGGGTATACTTCAACCCCCTAACAATCTTGTCTCATTCCTATGCTAAGTTGTAGAAGTGAATGTTTGTTTGCAGGTCATAAATTATGTCTAAAATCCTCAGTAATGCTATTGTTTGTGAAACCCTCTTTTCCTTGAATAGCCTCTTCCCATTGCAGACCCTTCTATGAAACACTTATGCAAGCCTATTTTGTGCATTGTGACCTCCTAGACCTAATTTGTTCATTAATTTCATCCTCTATACTGAGATCCAAAACCTAATTTCGGTGTATCACCTACTAGGTAGTTTTCTTTCAAGTCATTTCCCTTTCCAAGCATTCCTTCTATCCCTTTCCCTCAAAATATTTACTTTTCATGTCTAGAAGCAAATTAAGGTGATTATCCAAGAGGAACCAGCCTAGAACCTAGAGGTCTCATTTTAGTCAGCATAGGTCCCACAACCTGGAGATGATTCCCATGTTATACTAGGTTATCAAGACTATGAGAGCTTGAAACAATGGTAAAAACTTAGTGTATAATACTAACAAAGTTCATTCACCAAAAAAAATAAAATAATATACATAACTAGCAATATGTAGAAATCAATTTGAAGTAATATATTCTGAAGAAAATACCTTTCTAACTAAACATATCTTCATTTCAAAAATATTGAAATCTCACAATCATAGAATTGATTGAATACTAAAATAATTTGATAACTTGTGTTCCAAATTCTCAAAATAGCAAAACTAGGGTTCTAAATCAAATGCTTTACCTTTATCAATATTTTGAGTTGTTTAAAGATATATAGGAAACAAACTCTTTCTCTAATAAAGAAGTACAAAAAATTTCATTTTTCCATTATAAATTAGAGATTACTTATACAAATTATTCTTCTTTCTAAAGCATTACAAAATGACCAAAAATTAGATGGTTTTCATCTCATTATTAATAATTTATGAATTACATTGTAGAAATGTTGTGACAAAGAACAATTGTCATTAGTGACTTCTTTCAACACATGGACATTCAAAGAATTCATGAAGAAGATAGAATTTCAATATTGCTAGTGCAAAGCTTACTTGAAAAATATGGATTAATAACATCTCATCCAGTATCACAAAGAAATGTTGAGTACTTTTACAGAGATCCATATATTCCAAAATTGGAGTCTTGTGACACATGCAATCCAACACAGGTTCATCATGTTCCAAGTGAAATATGGTTTCAACCAGCATCAATAGCATCTAACACTGAATACTCTTCTTTGATAAATGATACAGGTGAATTATGGATAGAGAAACTACTTTGAACTCCACAAAGCAATACAACTTCATTACATAACCTTTGCTATCATAGTCAAATGTATCTCTTACATTTTGCATCAAGCTCAGGCACACTGTGGAAGAAATAGGTCATAGAAAGATGGGGACCATAGGGTTGTTAATTAAAGATGGGGACCATAGGGTTGTTACTTACATATTCCTATATGTGAACGTATACAAAAGATAGTAAGGGAACAAGTACCTACATGGACCCAAACCACTTATAAGCTCTTCCCAACTATTAATGTTCGTACACAGAACTAGGGTATACTACATCAAACATTGGAACATCTTTACTGGTTCGATGATTTAAATCCCATGAACGGTCAAATGATGGGTTATGATGATCTACTTTAAGACTGTAATTTTCTTCATTTTTTAAAATACTAGAACTCTACTACTTGTGTATGAGGAAATGGAGGTTTACTTCCTTAAACTAATTCATAATGCAATATATGTTATTTCATAATCATATTGTACATTATTTTTGTACAAATTTAAATCTTATTTTACTTTTCCTTTTTACCATTCAATTTTTTATATTTGATGTTTTATACTTGCTATTTTATGTTAACTTTTTCTTCAAATAGTTAGCGACTACAAAAACTCTCTTAATCACCAAACTTTGTTGACATTTACAAATTCACTGGATAATAACCAACCTTCCAGTAATGCTAAGATGTTACGATTATAATATAATCATTATATCTTTCAATAATTAGTTATACAGCTATGTATTCCACCATTTATTAAGCTTAAATATAAATGATTTATTTTCTATTATTTATAATATTAAAACTTCTAATTTAATGCTTATTGCAATTTGATATTATGAGTATATAATGCATTGTACGTTATTTGAAAGTCATATTGCACATTACTTTGTAGAAATGTTTATTTTATGTTAACAAATCTCCTAGTCGAAACAACAAACTGCACACAACAATATCATCTTTATGTAATCCACTAACTAAATTATGATATTCAATAATTATACAATTTCTGTTTCAACATTATTACACAAGTTTGTCTTTTACAACTTTGTTAAGGATATCAATTGTTGTCCTAAATGTGCCACACTTCAACTATAATGAAGGAGCTTGCAGTTTGAAAATGTCAAACACTAAGAAAAGTCCTCAAAGAAAATTTTGGAGCTGTCCACTTAGCAAGAAGGTTAGCACTACACATGTATTTGATGTTTTGAACAAATGTACATACTATACATTATATTATATAGTAATGTAAAGTTAATATTTCAAGGATACAATGGCTGCGGTTACTTTAAGTGGGCAGATGATGTCTCGAATGCATATATCACACCATTTGCACCAATTTTCAATGAAACTGATCATTGTAGCTTGCACTCTCAAGAAGTTGTTATGACTGAGATTGTGTCAATGGCAAAGGTTGAAAATTTTTTTTTACGAGCACTTCACACCATATTACTTGATTTTATTTGTATTTTAACTCTGTTTATTTCTTGGAACCATAAAAAATATAAACTTCAAATGTATCCCAATTTTTTCAAAACAAAATGTAGACATATAAGTACTTTTAACTGTACTATAATATAACTACTTACTTGTTTAAAAACTTGTGATGTCAATATTTACATATGTTATATGTTCTTTGAAATGTTGTTATGCGAATTATTAAGTTTCTGCTTCAATTTGCTTATCAAAAAAACTAATTGTATATTATAATCATAATTCTAATAAATTAACAATACATACTTTCATTTCAAAGATAAAAGACTTTTGCAATGCATAACCAATGTTAGTCTACCAACATATGTACAGACATTTTTATTTACAAACTAACTATCACAAAATATATAAAATGGTTCACAAATATATAAAAGATATATGATTTTTACAAAATCTATAAAAGATGTATAAAATCTTAAAATTATCATTATCTACTTCATATTCTGAAGAAGAATACATTTCATTTTCCATCTCCTTACCATCGATTAATTCCTCCAAATAGTTGATCAAAGCATTTAAATTTTTCGTTGTTGGATCTAGGATTTTGCCCTTTCCTTGACCTCTTTTTCTAAAGATAACAGTCACTGTAATTGTTTTGTTCTTCTTTTATCTCATTTACATTAAGGATATTCCTAATGAGATCCTTTTGAAAATATTTTTCATGTTTATTGCTAATTAGAATGGTGAGAGTATAAAATTCCTTCTATTAACAATAAATTCTTCTAAATCTACGTAACTACACAATGCAACATTCATCTTAAATTGGAATAATCGCTCACTTACTTTGTTCAATGCTTTCTTTCAAAATATGAAATTGTCAACTTTAAAATGTCTACCTGTAAAAGTACCCTTGCTATATGGAGATCATTCAATGATTCCCTTTGATGATTTGGATCAGCTTCCTCCACTTAATTAATAATATTCCTATGTGTGCTTGAAATTCACATGGTCGACAATTAAGGAAGGCATCCTAACTAATGCAAAACCAACAATTGAACATTGGACTCTACTCATGTCATGGACAAGTACTGCTCTCACCAAAGAAGAATAAGAAGAGTTTCATTGTAAAGTACATCTTTTTGCAACAAATTCAAAATAGTAGCTCTTCATAAAAAGCACATCTTAATGGTACTATAGGACAAATCAAAGCTATTATACATAACAATAGTGAAAATCCTACTCAACTACTATTCATAGTTAAAGCCTCCTCCACAATTAAATTTTACAACATTTTCTAGGGTTCATGAACTATTAGGACTACGTATTCATTCAATTTTCAGTTCAACAATAATAATTTATTGTAATTATTCCTATTCTATCTTTCCCTAAACAAGTGACATTCAATTTCTACAAGTCCGTTCTATTTTTTTTAAGGTTGTGTGGCTTAGCTTATAAGACCAAATCAAAAAAAATGAGATTTTGAACAAGACTATCATTATTCTGAATGATATCAACATTAATGTTTTCCATCCCCTTGAGAACACGAGGAATACTGTTAATGCCCTTCTATTTTTTCTGAAGGTACATAGAAGGGTCTCACATGGTCATCCCCATATCCTCAGTGTCAGTTTCAATGCCCTGTAGAGGAATTATAGTTTTTGTTATATCACCTAATTCCATAGTTTAATTACTCAATTAATTAATTCCATGAATACCACATAGAATACCAAGTTTACAAAACAAATCTCACAGACAAACAAATCTAAAATACCATATTACAACTTGATAAATTATCAACAATTCATGAAATTTAATATTTTGTAAACCAATACAGAACTCGTTTACCCACAAAATTTGACAAAAAAGCATATCTAAAATACTGTACTTCATCTTCATAGATAATCAACAATTAACCAAACTCAAACTTTAGCAAACCAATAGGAAAATCATATAAATAAACCAAAATTACTGCAATAAGCAATGTAAAAATGTGATAGGCTAAAACTGATAATCTCCATTCAGTGCACCCAAAAAATAATACCCTTTCACATGAACATGTACAATTATTTGTTTACTCTAATTAAGGTAAAAAAACTTAAATTATTATACAATTATTTACAGAAACATGTAATTAACATTTTTTAAAAAGCAAGGATTTACTTTTACAACTCTTTCCAAAGTTCATGAACGATCAGGACTACTTAGTAACAATAAGCATTTTTTGAGAAATTGTACTTTCTATTGACACTCATAAACTATAATCTATTTTATTGTCACTATAAGATTTATATATCTTAAAAATATATAATGAAAACCAGTTTTTGAATAATTCCATCAATACTACACATGATACCAAGTTTACGAAACAAATCTCACAAAAAAGCACACTTGAAATACTATATTTCAGCTTCATCAATTATCAATATTTAATCATACTAAAATACTGTAGTTCACCTTCATAAATTATCAACAATTACTCAAACTCAAAATTTTCCAAACTAATAGAAAAATCATTTCAAAATTCTATGACATCCTATATCTAAAATATATCCTATATTAAAATAATTTTAACAAACAAAATATCCTATATCTAAAAAATATCCAATGAAAACCAGTTTTCATATAATTGCATTAATACTATAGAGAGTACCAAGTTTACCAAACAAATCTAACAAAAAAGTAGATCTAAACTACTATATTTCAGCTACATCAATTATCAACAATTGATCAAATTCAAAAATTTGCAAGCCAATAGAGAAATCACTTACATGAATAGATAATTATATGCATGAACTAACAAAATAAAGGTGTTTTATATAAGAAATTACAATTCAAAAATATATAGCTAAAACATCTTGCAATCCTTTTAAGTATAAGAATGTAACAAGGCACCAATTTGTTTAGCCCTAAACCAAAAAACTATGACAAAATTAAAAAAAATTGAGTCTATCAACCAATCACAAGACCAAAAACTTTTGGATTCATTTCATCTTCCTTAATTGATCATTGACACCTTTGTCTAGAAATATTCTTGATAACTTCATTGAGTTACTACGAGATATGGTGACCACCATTTCAGGCTAACCTACACCATTCTTCATAAATAGTTACCATCCCTCTGCTCAAAGGTCAGGTGTCAAATTTCCAACTAATTTCTTAAATCTTCATCAAAAAAGTCAACATCAATTGCTAGAGCCATTTTCTTCTTCAACTTTGTTACTGTTATATTCATCCATTGCTCTGACTACATCAAGCATTTCTTGTTCTTGTGGTATAATAATATTGTCATTTCTTATAATTGAATATTCATAATCCCTTTTTATTATTTTGGTTTGTTCAGAAATGCTACCTGTGACTTCATTTACAGTTTTTAATAAGTCTACAATTGCACTCAATTTGTATATATCTTCTGTCTCATATGCCTCTTTCCTGATGATACTTTGAAGATGCAATTCATAATTTTTCTTCATCAATTGTATATCTACAACATCTTCACCATTGACTACTTCAATAATGTAGCTCATATCTGTAAATATCTTTTTCATATGACTAATTGACAGTTTGAATCAGATTTTATAGTTCTCCAATTCTATCTGTGCTCATCTCTATTTTGAATTTGATTGAAAATATCCACTTTTGTAAAGGTGTGTCAATCGATTTGATAATTTTTACATTTAGAGCTTCTCCACTATCCATATCTATCACAGATTGCAATACCTTTTCCTGTCTACTATGTATTATTTTTTGTTCTTCGGCCATTTGCAAATCTATAAACAAAATATCTTTTAGCTCATAATATATTTTATAATACCTACCTACATAGTCAATGAGACCCACACCTCTTGAATTGAGATATTGTACCCATTCACGTGATAGTTGTGCCATCTGTCTATCTTCATGCATTTTCTTCATAATTTGTTCACTTGAATAGAGAGATGGATCAAACATATCTTCTCTCTAACTTGTTGTTTGAGAAGAGATAGGAACTAAGATTTTCTTAATATAATCAAAAAGATGTTTGACAGTGGATTTTAGAATGTTCTTTTCATCTTTCAATTGCTCCAATCTCTCTATTACCTCTTGATGTGAAAACTCCCACATATCAACAGTACGATCATGGAATGTAGGTCCTATGTCAATTTCATTAAAATCAAAATCAATTGCATTAAAATCTAAAAAAATGCTATCTTGTTTTGGTTCTGCAACTTGCAATATTACATGCCATGTTTCTTCATATTTTTCAAAAGCATCTAGTTTGCCTCTTTCCTTATTTTTCCTCAAATTGGTACTTTCACTTATGATTTGAGAAACTAAATCATCAATAGGAATTCTATCCTCTTTCCTTTTTCTTTTTCTTTGTGCTATATGTTCTAACCATGAACAAGTACCTAGACCTTTTGAGGAAGAGGCTAAAGTTTCATTATCAAACAATTTCCTGACTATTGTAGGGATTTCTATTTCTTTACCAAAACTTTTAAATTTGGGTACTATATCTTGAATACATGTTATAGTACCTTTAATTAAATCTCTTATTTCATTTTCTCGTTGTTCTTCAAAACATTGCATTCTTTCATTTTGTTCTATTTGAACTATTTCATCTTCATTTTCTGTGTTTCCTACTTCTTCTAAGTTGTATATATGTTAATCAAAGTAAGTGAACCACTACCAAAATTCTTGCCTATGGCTTTATCTTTATCCGATGGTTGCTAATCCCCTCTTGTCATTTCTTGATTGGACTCAACTGTTGTTTGCATTATTGGTAAAGGAACTTGAACTGAAACTGTTGTTTGACCTTCGCTTGTTGATTGTCCTTCTGTGTTTGATGTCTCCTTTGCATTTTGCTTGTACTGAACCCATTTTTTGGTTCTCTTCATTATTTGTTCCATTCTTTCTTCAAGATTTTCTAATTCAGGTTCTTCAAATTGCAAAGGTTGCAAAGGTGTCCCTTTTATTTTGAACAAATAACGATCGAAAAAAAAATTAGATTGATCATCCTATAATCCTTTCACATCTATATCAATATTATAAAGTTGAATCTGTTCAACTGTGAGTCGAGACCATGATCTTTCTCTCATCTCAAAGTCATCTTTACAATTAGCCTAAAAATCTTCTAATGAAGCAATGTGATTAAAACTAGGACCTAATTGTAGGTTTTGTTCAATACTTTATTTGAATGATCAAAATGATGCCTAAAAACATTATATTCATCAAATTTATATCTTTTTCTAGATGACCTGATCAAATTCATTGCACAAGAGCTAGAAAAGAATCTATAAGCACCTATTGAAATTGGAAAATGAATACCTGCTTTATGACATTCACTACATCTGCTATTGAACTCAATGATTTATCTGCATAGCTCTATCAAAGTCATTTTATCATCTACATATTTAGGCAATTTGCATGGAAACCCATCAAAAGTTCCAATCCTAATATATGTAAATGTACGATATTGACTATAATAGCTACAAAATTCCATAATTGTTCATGCACCTGCATCAGATAATCTGCGTTCTAGACAACCTTGACTTTCACAGAATAACTTCATTGAAATAAAATCATTAACCCTTCTGAAATTTCCATAGCTTTTTTCGAGTTGTATACATGGATAGAAATCATAAACCTAAATATTTGCATCATATTCAACAACACTAGGTAGCTTGTTCCCTATATATTCACATGCAAGCGCATAGATGAGGTAAGATGACATTGGAAATTTGTACGAATGCTTTGCTGAAACAAGCAGTTCAGTGAGTCTATCACTTATGAGTTGAGCCAAATCTATAAAAATATTATTTGTACCTATAGATTGCACAAGGAAAAACCACCATTCTTCAAAATTTAGGGCTTGTTCACTCCCTCTAATTCTATGCAAAAGTACTAGTATATCAAGAATCTCTGTTTTTAAATCTGTTCCATATAGGGTTTTCGGTAACTTTGAACTCACTGCCCTAATGGTTTCAAACTAGTTTTTAGAAATAACAGCTCACCAACGTGACCTTTTTAGCTTAAAATTTGACTCTGACAAAGAGAAATTCCATTCTGAATATTGTTCTCTTGTAGGTAAAACAAAGAACTTTTGAATCGACTCTCTGTTCAAACAAATGACTACTTCATTGTTTTCATTCTTAATTTCTCTAGTATGTGAATCAAATATTTTAATGCATTCCACAATGAGTTTTTGAACTTGAATAGCAATTCAAAATCCTGCAGCTTCTATTAATCCACTATTAATGAGGCCTTGTGTAATGGAATGAACTGGTTCTGATTTAATCCTTATGTGTAGATCATTTAAATTGTAAACATAAAGCTTTGTATTTGTAATATCTTTCCATGCATTTTATATTCCCTCGAGATGATCGTAACTATTTATTTTTCTGCCCATTCTCGAAAAGATTATAGATTGGTAACCAAATGCTCTTAAAGATATATGTAATTCAAACAATAAAATCATAAATACTACAATTTTATTAATTTAAAATTATAATTCAATAGATATAAAACATGTAAAACGTAAAAGGAATTAATGTTCTTGTTATTTTCAAAATTGACTCTTTTCATGTGCAGTTATGATCCCTACAAGCATTGAAAATAGCAAATATTAATAAAGATGGTGCATAGAACACCATATGCCTTTTATTTCTTTTCTATCAATTAGTGTGTTTTCCAACTACTGTCAGAACAATAATTTTTTTGAGAATCATTAATCGATAATGATGTCATGCCCACTAAATAGAATAAATTAATGTCATATTGATAAATGAGCAAGTCCTCAGTCCTGCATAAAGTACAAATGTACTTTATCAAATAATCATTAATATATTGCAACATTGATCATCTTTATATTATTGCCAATATTTTAGTCCAATTCATCTATTTGACATATCGACTTTACAATACAACTACCTCAAAATCGGTAATGAAATAGCATCGAAAATAGTAAATACAACCTTCAAAATCTGCTTTCGTTGGATACTGAACAAGGCAAACGTCTCAAAATGCAAAGCCCTAATTAGCAATGACTATCATATAAATCTACTTTCTTGATTAACAGACTTGTTGTAGTCGCTTCATCCATACTAAAAAAATAAATCTTCCAGAAACAATGAAATACACTATAGATGATAAATATAAAAAAAACACTACATACAAATGTTTACAATATTAAAAGAAACGTCAACAAATTAAAACACTACTAGGGTATTGCCCTTTCATTCCATAATTTAAATTAAAACACATGATACACTTCACCAAATACTGCAAGCTTAGCTACAAAACATGCGTCCATATGGCATTGCTATTAATGTTTCTTTATAGTTTATTCTCAAACTTGCCTAAAACATTTTTTATTATACATTTATTTTATACACATGGGCCCATTAGGGTAGAATACATAAGTTGCAATCTAACATTGTTTGTGTCCACTGTACGCGTAGCTTACAACCAAAATAGAAAACAAATTTATGGTGTGATATTAACCTGGACAAATAACAAATTTATGCTATATATGTTAAACGGAAGCCTATAAAACTCAAACCAGAAATGTAGAGCAATGCAATCCTATATTTATTGTACAATTGACAGTTTTGAGTGGTAAGGAGTCAGTAAAGTGGTTGTATCCTAAACTATCTAATGGGTGGTACATGTTCACAAGGAATAATCAAATACTTTGTGAACATATGACAGCCGATCGTTGAAGATGCATCGACAATAAAGCTTGCATCACAGAATCGATGACCCAATTGATAATTTGGATGGAATACAACCATTCGATGCTACATCTAATTATAAATTAACTCTTTTCTCCCACTTATCTTAGTTTCCAAAACTATAATCTTTAGACTACCTAAATTAAAACATTAAAAAAAAAGATAAAAATGAAAACAATTAAATTTATGACATTTAAATTTTTATAAGATATAAATATTATAGAAATTACCTTAGTTTTGATCAGCATTCAAAATGTTCAACTATCCTTCATCTCAGTTGATGAAAACTACGATGACGTTTTAGAAAGATGATTGGCATCTTCAATGGAACTTGATTTGCTATAGAAGCTTGATTATTCCAATGTTTGTTTTTTATTTGTACGTAGAAAGAACGTGCATATTGTGGAAAGACAACTGGAAATATTGAACCACCTTCAAATTGTTTATATTGCCAGATTTCTTTACATAGATTTACCCATTGATGTTCGATATCCCTTTTATAAATCTCTCTGTCTATTGCCAATGGCCACCACACAAATGGAAAAATATGTAACTTTTCATTCTCTCTTTTGTTTACAAAATAGTTGATGTACTCAAAACCTTGACTTGGTTGTGTGTATTCTAACAAAAAATTAAGTTCATTAATCAAATCTTTAGGAAAAAGAGAAATCATGACAAAATGAACAGTCTCAACATTCTCTCCAATTTCTAAACCCCAAGCCATTAACATAGCGGCAATATCAACATTGACTTTCCATCAATGAGTGGTATTATGAAATTCTTCACCTAATGTCTGTTAAACAGCTTCCACAACAGACCCAGTCTTGTAGAGAAGTAATATTTTTAAATATGAATGTTCTACTCTGCCAAAGAAAGCAATTTGCGGTGAGCTTGCTTGAAAAGTAAATGTAGCTTCCATTACCGATACTTGATTTATAGTAATCTATATTATCTGCTCCATTGATCTTTACAACGAATTCATTTTCTTGTTCATCAATTTATAGTAATGTTAGGTTCAACACATATATGGCTTGCTATAAGATTTTCAACATAATTAATTAACGAAATCTTTAATAGATTTCCTACGGAACTGCTTTAATTGTTAAAGACTAATGTAACTTAATTAAATGACTTATGTCCATGTCATATAAACTGAAATCTGACATAGTTAAGTTATGTTATATGCAAAACACTTCAGATTTC
Source organism: Chamaecyparis obtusa (assembly GCA_027943335.1). Taxonomy (NCBI): domain Eukaryota; kingdom Viridiplantae; phylum Streptophyta; class Pinopsida; order Cupressales; family Cupressaceae; genus Chamaecyparis; species Chamaecyparis obtusa. The sequence continues at coordinate 135,784 of BSBK01010286.1, forward strand.
ATATCAGATGCGACATCTTCTAAAAATTTAAAAATAATTTAATATTATTTTATAACAAAAACTTTATTACATTTCTTACGGATGAACATTAAATCTTATCACGCTTGTCAATTAGAGTTATATAAATAATCGATGTCAACAAATGCATATTCTAACAAAAATAACTTATCTGATGTCTCATTTAGATCATAAATTGATAAGAAATTTTAAAAAATTTCAATTTTGTTTCATTTTAAATGCTTTTTGTTGTGAAATCAGAATTCATTGTTCATGACTACTAAAATCAAAACTAGTAATAACTGCCATATAAATCTGCTTATCAAAACCAGAACATTTAATAGAAATATTTTACTTTCTAGACAATTTCAAAAAGTACTAATAAACAAAATCTTGATAAGATTTTTCACAAATGTCTATTAAATGTTTTGACTCTCCTTAGCTGATATAATCTATAATATCGATTCATCTAATGCAAAACCTGGCACTCTTAATTTCTATTGTAAATGCTAGGATCTGATGGTGGTTGTATCTTAGCAATGACCCGAGTCGCCCATTGCGAACATGCGCCAAAGCAACAATTGACAAGCTGTTGTCGTATCAAACAAGATACAATCAGTAACCAGATGGAGCCCCCAATGAATCAACGATAGACAAGTGGTTCCAAAACTAATGTTGCATTAAATGTTCTGACTCTCCTCAGGTAATATTATCTGTTAAATTGATTCGTTTAATGCAAAACTTGCCCCTCTTAATTTCTATCATATATGGTATGATCTCACCATGATCATATCTTCACAGTGATAGACTCCCCATTACAAACATGCCACAACACAACAAGTGGCAGGATGATGTCGTATCTAATGAGATACAATCAGTGTCTGGATGGAGACTCCAGTGAATCAGTCAGTGACAAGTGCTATGACCAGTGATGTTGCATTCAATGGTCTAACTCTCCTCACCTAGCATTATCTCTAGTTACTTATGGGATCAACAATGAATGACAGATCTAACAATTGTTGTGTATCCACAAAGAATCATACCAACCCTTCCGATCATGCAGTGACCATTAATTTTTTATCAACGCCACGATGTCTTCCTTTATGTCGACTCCAGAAAAGGAAATAATATTGACTGTTAGATGCATCATCAAATGGTTGTATTCCATCCAAACTGTCAACTATGTCATCGATATTGCAATGCAAGGTTAATCGTCGATGCATCTTCAACGAACGACTATCATATGTTTGCAAATAATATTAATATTCCTTGTGAACATCTGCCAACCGTCACATTAAGTTCTACAAATGATCGATGGCCCACTTTCAAACTTCAGCAATAACTGGTACAAAATTTAATTTTCCCCTTAAGTAATGACAGTTAGATTTGTCAGAGAAGTAATGACGAAATCACCGATTTCATATATCAGATTTAAAAATTAACTATGTCAAATTCCATAATGAAATAGCATCCGATTAAGTATTCAGAACTTTGCAAACCTGCTTTCATTTAATAAAGAACAAGGCAAACACCTTAAAATGAAAAATCACGATAAACAATAAATATCACATAAATCCGATGAGTAATGTGCATGATTATTTAAATTATTACTCTTGCAAATTGTACACAATAAAATATTTTTTTTGAATGCAATATTTTTCATCATTGGATATATATGCTGATCACTACTATGTTCATCAATTAATAAAATCACATTTAGTAATTACAATCTTCAACCACAACTTTCACCCATTAAATATTTTTTTTTACATTTCGCAATTACCTCTACATGTCTACTAAATTTGAAATTATATTTTTCCACTTATACTCTAAAACTGTACAAATAAGTTTTCAAAAAATTCAACTTAGAATCCTTCACACTACAATGTCAGATAAAGTTACTCTACACATATAAATCTGATACTTTAATATAGTAAATAAACCTTTAAACCCTGCTTTAACCCATTAAATGTATTTTTCCCATTTATGGTTAAATTAAATTTAACCAAAACTACATCTATTAAATTTCGCACCAGTACTATTTGAAGTTTGAATATGGATTGTCGATTCTCCATAAAACATAATCTAAGAGCTCTCGTATGCTCGTACTAGTTTGAAAGCTTCTATGTGAACATAGGAATGTTTATCGATTACGATTATCGATGATAAACCCTTAGTCGCATCACTCAATAGGCAGAAACAATTTTGTTTTATGATTAGACATAAAGTAATTCATCGTGACTTTCATTCTAAATCAATGGCTATCACATGATCAGAAAGTTTACTAAAGTTTCATGTGAACAAATGATGACCATTAGATCATTCATCGAGTGTTGATTCCTTAAGTAAGTGGTCACAGTTAAGTTAAAATTAATTAATTGCAGATTTAGTATTTTTTAACAGCTAAATTGGATATGCGATAATAAGATACTAGAACTAGGTATGTTAAATAGTAGTTAGTCACATATTATACCCTAATCAATAGTAACTTAATTATAAGATTTTAATTTAATTCGATATTGTCAATATTGTTATAGGTCACTTATGTATATAGAGTATATTTTGTCAAAAAATTATTAACATGTTAGATAATTGTTTAATGGTGTACAATTTAATTTAATAGATGTACTACTGGTTAAAATCTGTATTAAATACTATATTCATTGATTATTTTAATTAAAAAAAAAATTAATAATATTAATTAAAAATTTATTTTATTTTCTATCCTTAAAATATTAGAAATTTTTTTTTTTTTTAAATTATTTCAAAATTTGTACTCAATACATTCAATTTGTTGCTAAATTTATTTATGTTATTAACAAATCATTTTTGAAAAACTTTAAAAAATTGCAATTCTATTTAAAATTGACTAACAAAAAAATATACTATACTTAATAAATAAAAGTTATGTCGTTTCATTTTTGTTTTAATAATTTAAAACAAATATTACACTTTGAAATTACATAAATCTACTTAACTTAATAATAACATCTTATCAACTTTTATTTATTATTATAAAATGAACAATCGTATATAAAAAAAAAATTAAAAAAAAAATGAAACAACATAACTTCTATTTGGCATAAAAATTGCATACCGAGATGCAATTACTAGTTTTAACTTCTACAAATACTATAGATTTTCTGCTAGAAAGACTAATAACATAAATTGTAAATTTCATTATTACAAAACTATTAGTTTTTCAATAACATTATGAATATTCTCTAGATAGAACTATTATAATGTTTTCATGATGAGTCAAGCCAAATGCATATTCTTAAAAAAAATTTAATGCGCTAGTGGAGAAAATGAAAAGCGCGACAGTTTGCACCGATCATTTCTGTGCACAACTATTATACTTCTTTGTATCAGTTTTAAGCTATAATCGGTTGGTATGTTACAACTATTATTTTCTATCACATTCCAGCCATCAAGCATTTTTTTAAAAACTTTAGTTGAATAGAGGTTAGATTACACAAACCCTTTCGAACCACATTATTCTATGCTTTTGCACTTTTTTAATCATGTTTGTCACTTTTTATCTGTTTTCTTTATATGGAAGTTTTAAATGCTTTTATACTTTGTGCTAGTCAACAGATTACCCAACTCTCTTGCTTTTCTCTGCTGGCATTTCCAAATGGATGCGGCTATCCTCTCGAAAGAATGCACCGCCGCATACTAAAATTTACATGATGCATACATCCTGCATACATACCATCCATCTTGAGAATTCCAAATGCAGTAAACAGAGCAAACTGAGGATGGATGACAGATGTTTGTCAGTGGGAGTAGACCGCAGACCCGTACATCACAACAGTTGTTCCACTTAATTGATGGGAATGTTTGATTTGATTGATGAGAATTCAAACCTTTTGTTCATCTATTTTCTTTTTTTAAATTTGCACCTTATATTTTAAATTTTAAATTATTAGCATTTGATTTTTAAAATGACCTCTTTTGTATTATATAGAGTATATGAATTATTTTTATTTATTTATATATAAATGAATATAATTTATATTAATAATATAAAAATATAGATTATATATAATTTATGTTGTGATATTTATATATTTATTTTTTTGATATTAACTTTAAAAAAAATTTGGTTCTTTTATTTTAAACTTAAATCTTTATAATTTTAATTTTTTGAGTGTTCTTTTAATTTATTTTAATATTAAAATTATATTTAATTTTAAATATCATATATAGAAATATATAATATATAAGATATTATAGATATAAACATATTATTATTATTAAAAAAATTATAATATATTATACACAATATTATCTAAAAAATATTATTTTACATTAGGCTCTGCGTTCTCGACGTTTCTCTGAATCAACCGTTATTCGTTCTGTGCGTTACGTGGCGACAAGGTGGCAGGCGACGGTGGGAAGACGATGGTGGTTTTCGGCGATGTCAGGCCAGGTGTGTTTACTCCAACTTCGCCTTTAATTAGAATGGCATTAAATAACTGTCCTCCCCTCGATGGCTCACCCGCTCCCGTACCCATTTCACCACTGGGCAACCATGAATGCCCATCGGATGGCATTAATGGCTCTCTGCCCAGCCCTCCAAAACCTGATAATACCTCCATTAACAGACCAAAAACATTCGCAGAGGCAGTGTCAAAGGCTGGAGTGGCGGTTGACGCTAGTGCTAAGTTTATATCCTCGACACCTGATGGAGCACCCAACTCCGGTAAGGGCCCTGGGGTTTCTAATAACCCATTCTCTGTTATGCCTAATCCAGAAATGTTAGTTGAAATATTGAACGAAAAGAATAGGCTTAGAAATTGTGCAATTTTCTTCTCTACTGGAGTTTGAAACTAGGTTTTCACATATCGTTTTGCAGACAAATTCAGCGAGGTCTGTATGTAATCTTTTTTGTTTCACAGGAATCACAGGTCGAAGTTCTAAAAAAACAATATTGGAATGTTGGTTCCACCTCCTTCCGCGCTCTGGCGTGGTCACCCAAAGCCATTCATGAAGAAATCATCGCCCTCTCCGCCCCTAGGTGGGTCTTGGTTAAACATATCCCCCCCTTCCTATGGAGATTTATTCCGCAGCTCTTGGAACCTCTGGGTAGAGTCATCCGAATGGATGATACTGTGAGGTTGGTTCCCCATCTTGATGCCCGCATCCTCATAGCTATTAAACCGGGAATTGATATACCAGAAGCCCTAAATGTGAATATAGCTGACGAAAGGATAACATGCCCTATTGAAATACTTGGTGGGTTGAATGCCTGCTTTCTATGCCGAAGAGAAGGTCACAGACGTAAAGACTGTTCGATTATTAAAAAGAAATCAGTTACTACCTCTGATAAAACCACTAGTGATAACACCCCACAAGCTCCTCCTGTCCATACTGCTTCCGATTCTCAAACACCTCGGCCAGACACCCAAAATGCTCAAAATAACCTCCATTTCACACCCCTTTTCGCAGCCTCTGCCCCTCCACAGATCCCCAATTGTTCTGATACTCTGTCATTGCATAACACTGAAACAGCTACGGGTAACTCGGATGGATTCCTAACCATTACCAAGAAAAGGAGAAGAAAAGTTAACAAAAACAAAGATGTTTCATCCCCGCAAGCTCCCCCCTGATTAAACAGCCCCGTCTCTGTTTTCCCTCAAAAGTGCAATCCTACTGATAAAACTTGCACTAATTCTAAGACATCTGACTCATGTAAAGCTCTTAAAGAAATAGAAGATGATTGTATTATTGAAGTTATACCTGCATGTAATCCCACTATGGTCTCTTGTAGCATCAAGCAGGCCATGGAAGAAGACAAGAAGACACTGTTTGAGTCGGATTATGAGTATGATGGTATGGATGATCTTCCCATCTCGAAAAGAAGGGGAAGACCTGTGGGGTCAAAAAATAAAAACTCTGGTAATAAAAAGAAAGAGGATTCCTCCCCAAATAATGTGACTCCCATCTAGGGAGCGGCTATACAGGACCTTCCCCTGAACATTGTTTCTCAATGAATTGCATTTCATGGAATATAAGGGGCCTAGAGTCCCCGGATAGGAAATTTGTTATAAAAAAATACATTGACTCCCAAATTAGCCTGGACTTCTTGATGCTCCAAGAGATCAAAGCAGTGGATTTCACCCTTTATAATAATCTGGCCTATATTTGGAAGGATGCTGTTAAATTTCACACTCTTCACACTAGAGGAAAAGGAGGGGTTGCTCTTCTTGTTCATCCTAAATGGAGTTCTTGCATTATTGATCATGGAGTATCACCATGCAATCGTGCTGTCTGGGTTACTATTAAGTATAATAATAACAGTTTTGGTATATGCTCTGTTTATGCTTCAAATGACTGGAAAGAAAGGATAACCCTTTGGGACTGGATTGATAACCTTCCTGACTTACCTTGGATTGTGGGGGGGGATTTTAATATGATCGAATCATAGGCTGATAAGGAAGGAGGACTCCCTTTTACCTGGAAGGATGGAGAAAAACTTCATTGGGATAGAATGAAAATTAACAAACTTCTATATGATCCCCTTGCTGGAAATAAGGACCTCTCTCCTAGAATTTGGCACACATGGTGCAATTTCCAGCAAGGGGCTAACAGAATCTATTCGAGGTTAGATAGGTTTTATGCCAACAAGAATCTTTTCTCTATCCTCCCAGATAAATGGGGTAACACTGTTCTTGCCACATCTACCATTCTTTCTGATCACCACCCCATAAAAACCAGATTTATTTTTAACAACTCCCCGACTCACTGTAGGGCTTCTGATTCTAAATTCATATTAAATACTAGTCTTCTAGAAGATGAGGATATCTTAGCTGCTATTCATATCATTATTCTGATTAATAAAAGTCATTTTCCTCACCTTAATAATATTGAAAAATGGGACCTAAATGTTACTACTTGGCAAAATTTCCTTAAAACCATTGGCCAGAAAAGAGCCAAAGACTATAGACGCATTGAGAAGACCCTCTCTGCTAATCTTCAGGTTGCTGAATCTCACATTCAAGCCAACCCCTCTGACTATAATCTTACTGCCCAGGTCATTTATGCTAAGAATTCTCTTAGCCGACATCTTCAGGCCAAAGCCCGTGGTGCAAAAATTAGATCTCGAGCTAATTGGTTGCAGTTCGGTGACAGGGGTTCCAAATTCTTCTTCAATCTTTTGAAGCATAAACAGACTAATGAATCTATTGATAGAATTGTCATTGATAATCAGGACATCACCAACCCTGATTTGATAAAGGAAGCCTTTGCTAAATACTACCAGAATCTCTTTACTTCTGAGGATTCTGTGGAAGCTAATAACATTAGAAACCAATGTCTCTCCATTATTCCTAAAAGATCACTGATCATGATGCTGTTATCCTTTCTGTCGAGATCACCTTGGGAGAAATCGAGAAGGCAATCCTCTCCCTACAAAAAGACAAGGCCCCCGGGCCCGATGGCTTGCCTGCTGAATTCTATAAAGCCAACATTGGATGGATCTGTCATGAACTTCTTAAAGTTTATTCTGATGCTTTAGAAAGAGGTTCCTTAGGAAGAAACATCAATAGGGGTATCATCAAACTTATCCCCAAAGAGGGAGATAAAGCTCTTATTAAAAATTGGAGACCGATTACTCTTCTTAATGTGTCCTATAAAATCTTAGCCAAACTCCTTGCACTTAGGCTTCAGGATATTCTCCCTAAGATTATTAGTTCAACACAGACTGGATTCATTAAGGGAAGATACATTTTAGAAAATGTTATAACTAGTTGGGAGGCTATGAATTGGGCAAAGCTCTCCCAGCAAAATTGTGCCATGTTACTGATAGACTTCGAGAAGGCCTACGATCGTGTAGAATGGAATTTCATCTCCATGACTCTCAAAGCTTTTGGTTTTCCCACCAGATTTTGTAATCTTGTTAAAATGATGATGAATGATGTCTTTGCCCAGATTGATATCAACAAATCCTTGTTTGATGCTTTCCCACTTGGGAGATCCATCAGACAGGGCTGCCCTTTAGCCCCTGCCCTCTTCGTGATCTCCTTCGAAGCTTTCCACTATATTCTCAGAGATCACTCTATGTCCCCTGCTGTTAGAGGTATCCAGCTCCCTAATAATGAGGAGCTCATCACCAGTCAGTTTGCTGATGACACCACTATTTTCTTTGAGGCCCGTGACAGTAATTTTGAAGCTCTCCAATGCAAACTTAAAACATTCTGCAGTATATCCGAAGCAAAGATCTCCTTCTCGAAATCTGTTTGCCTTGGGTGGGATGAGACCCCTCCTGACTGGAGCAATAGGTTCCATTATCAATGGGGAGGTCCCCATTTTGTTGTTCGGTATCTTGGTATTCCTTTTTCTATTGACCCCTCTCTTAAGGCCATGTGGAATTGGATCAAGGACAAAATTAACATCAAACTCAATAAATGGCATAACTGGTCCCTTTCTCTTGCTGGCAGAGTACAGGTTTGCCAAAAGATTCTCTCATCTTATAACATATATTACTCTTCGGCCTAGATGTTTAACAACTACCAGATCTTAGAGATCCAAAAGGCTATTAGGAACTTCTTATGGTCCGATGGCAGAGGATCAAAAAAACTTCATGCTGTTAAGTGGCAATGGTGCCATACGAACAGCTTACTTGGGGGGTTGGGCTTGAAAGATCTTAGAACTCAGGGGGTTGCTCTTGCCGCCAAGTGGATCTTCCACTATATGGAGGGTGATTCCCCATGGAAAATCCTCATTAGAAACAACATTGAATTGGGTTTCCCTAAACATGCTAAAACTTGGAAAGGCCTGCCCCTCTCTGATCTTATCATGGGGAACTTTCCCATTAAGGTCCATGGCTCTGCTGTCTTTTGCTCCATTTGGAAAGCTTGGGAACAAGTTAGAAAGTTTGTGTACAACAAGGACTTCCATGATAGCCAAACTCTGTATGGTGAAAGATCTATATGGTGGAATTTGCAACTCTTTGGTAAGCCCTTAGCCCTCTCACAAGGTTGCTCTGCTAAAATTTGGAATAAAAAAGGGATTTCCCAATTGGTTGACTTATTTGAGCATAATCAACTTATACCCTGGAATGATCTTAAAATTAAATTCAACATTCCTAACTCGCAAAAAAAAACCTACAATATGATTGTCAAAGCCACCAAAGATCTCCCTGTGACTTGCGATGTGGATTCCGATAGAGTCCTTCAGTGCAAGTGGCCTGGTGGTAGCATCTTTAGCAAACTTAAGGCAAAAAACATCTATAATGTTATTAATCACAACGAATCCATTATTGATCATATTAATGCTCTCTAGTATACCTCCCTTGATAGCTACTCCTGGAAGAAACTCCTCAATCACCTTTGGAAAGGACCCATTGAACCAAAAATCAAATATTTTAGATGGCTACTATTGCTGAACAGACTCCCTGTCAGAAACTTGGAAGCTAAAACTGATTACTGCAACATCTGTAAGATGCCTGAAACTAGTAGGCATATTTTTTTCGATTGTACTTTTGCAAGAAGGATGTGGCAAATGTTTGATATATCTTATCCACTTGATTACACTATTATGAATATTGTAACTGGTCATATTTATGGGATTAAAAAGGATACTAATCTTTTTTGGTATATTTTATCTTCTAACATCCTTTGGCAGCTCTGGAAGTGCAGGAACGAGGAAAGGTATCAGGACAACCCCCGGTCCCTTACTGATTTTTTCTGTAAACTCACATATTTTAAAATCCTTTTGCAGGTCCGTATCATGATGCTGATTGATAAGGACAAGCTTAGGAGATTCCTGAAGACTGGTCACGCCACTTTTTTCGTATATGAGATGCAGCATGGTTACGAGTGGAGGAGGAACATGGAGGACATTAAAGCTTTTGAGAAGTCCCTAAACAAAATGAACCAAGAAGTCATAAAGAACAAGAATACCAAAAAAGAGGTGATGGCTATGCTGAGACAGATACAGGAAAGGAAGAAGGTTGTCTGGATTGAAGGGGAAAAGGGGTGGACAACCTGGGTTGATGCCATTGATGGCATCCTACTATAAGCTGTATTAATTTTGTTGCTGGCCCCTTTTTTGTCATGTATACTCTGGTTACTATCTCTTGATTTCTTGCCGGGAGGCCATGCCTCATACTCTCTTTTTGCTGCCTCTATGAGGCCCTGACTCATTTTTGTATAATTGTAACTTTTTGAAATCCTTATTATTAATACAAAAAAAAAAAAATGTTATTTGTGGAAATCATAGATTAAATGATTCCAGTATAAATTCAAATGAAAAATAAAACTAAACAAGTGTCACGTAGTACTTGCCTTTAGTTTTGTAATTAATTTTAAATTTAATTTATATTTGAAGTCATTTCTTAATTATAGATCATTATAAGATAATTATAATTTATTTTATAATTATAGTTGTAATAATTTTTTAGTTTGATAAATAATTATAAAATATTAAAATTGTAATTAATTTGAATTGTAAATTAGTTTTATAATTAATGTTAATAATGTTGGGTAAATAATTAGTTCTTGAGTAGGAGATATTTTTCATAACAAGCATATAATTGAAATGATTATAACAATATTATAATATTTTAAAAATATAATTTATATTAATATATATCATTTAACAAATATTCAATATTTTTTAATATAATATAAAATACCATCTTATTTGATATAATGCGACATTAATTATCATGAAATTAGTGTGATACAACCTAATTATCATGCAATTGAGAAAGAATACCTCTTAGTTTTGTTTACACCTTCCAGAGTATTTATCCCTACTAATGTATGGTAAGGGGTCCTAAGGGGTCAAAAACACACATGGTCGGAAACAAGCAGGGTAAAAAATAGACAATATTTATGACCTCCACCCTTGAGCAGGTGCGCACTTATCCTTTTAAACTACAACATTGATAAGTGCGTAGGTGCGCGGGACCAAAAATATTGTGTGTTTTCGACCATGTGTCATTTTTTGCTGATGACTAAGACCTACAATGTAGAAAAAACATGATGTTTTCGACCACGCACTTAACCTCATCGCAGGACACGTGTCGATCAGGCGTGATCCCGCGATAAGGAAGATATGCAAAGGTTAATCAGAGCTTGCAAGCGTATGGCATGGGAGAGGTTGTGGAGAATAAATCTGAAGTAGCCATCTAGGTTATGTGACAAATGGTAATTTCAGATTTGTTCTCCATAATCTCCTTGGCCTGCCTTAGATGCTCCATACAATTGACACTAAACCTACTAAAATGAACATCTAACAGGTTAACAAATCACGATGGAAAAGGCTAGAAGGAATCCTGATGTGAGCTATTTTTTTTGCAATTGTCCCTTCCATATACTTTCCTAAATTATATATCAATTTTGAATGCAGGACTTATGTATTCACTACTGCTGTTTTGTTGATTTGTTTGTTTAGGGATCTGGCAGGGGCAAATAAATAGTTTCTCTATTTTTTTTCCACTGAAAAAATGTTTGAACCTAATTTTTTTTTGGCTAAGAATTTAGGCTTACATATTTTTGGGCAGGAATTTGATTGCATGAGTTCTTTGTTGAATTAGATGAATTATGTTGCTTGGGATCTAAGTGTTGATTATGTGAAACTGTTACAGGCAAAAAAAAACCTAAATTAGCATGCATAGAAGCACATGCCTTAGGAGTTGGACACTTCTCAAATCACTGCAAAATATAGGGCCTCTTCGTGCTGTAAAATTCCACAGGTATTGCATAAAGCAATGTTACCATATCTGGTGGATCTTATGATATCCATATTATTTTTCACTTTTCTCATTCCACTGTGTATAAACCTGATTAAATGGTAAAGAATTTGTTAAAATATGTTGTGTACTTATCATTTTTTTAGAAGCTAATATTGGATTGGTAAAAATATAAATGATTCTATTTTCAACCATGGTAAATAGCATTTAAACCCTAAACTTTTGTAGTGGTGCAGTAGCTTAGAATATAGGTTTTCGAATTGTTTTTCATGAAATATTTGCAGCTCCACAGTTGTGCTCAGATTTGTTTAGGGATGCTTTGAGTGTACATAATTATATATGTTTAAATTTGCAAATTTCCATTTTTTATGCTTATTTTATTTTTCAGTTGATTATTTTTTCCCACATTTGAGGTGATAAAACATTCGGTACGAAAGTTGCTACCTTGGGGTATGGTTTTAAATAGTTTCAGTTGAATAATTTTTAAGCATTTGGGCTTTCAATCCATCATTTTCAAGTATCTTTCTTTTGTGGGGAAGGGGAGGAAAACTGATTGAAGTGATGGAAACCTTAGATTTGTTCTAGGGATTGACGATGTGGAGCTTTTCTTATTTTTCATTCTCTTGTGGAACCTGTGCTGGCAAAGAAAGACCTCAACGCATTTTTTTTTGGTGAACACCAGTGCATACATCATGAGATGTTGAAGTTTTGAGCTTTTAATAACTATTTTGACTAGACTTATTTTAAGAGGAATATGATCTAATATTTGTATTTATACGAGAACAACATTACATTACTGTAAATTTTTTTTATGTATTAGACAGACTAAAAATTATATTAACCAAATCTAATTAAGAGTACATATTAAAGGATTAGGAGGAAAGCAAAAAAATTCACTCTCAATCACCATAAGAAGTTTAATGAGGGAAAAGCCTTATAAACACAAGTTCAGATAGGCATGACCCACAAACATCATATAAAACAAAAACAACAAATAGAAAATCCCTCAAGCAGCTAGAGCAGTGGCAGATGGAAGCGGAGGGTCTGGATCATCTTTACTTTCTCCTTAGCCTGAAACCTGAGTGGGCTCTGGGTCTGGTAGTGTCCAACCATCAACATTGTCATCCTCCTCCTTTTCTTCTCTCCTTGGAGAGATAGCCAGGGAGGAGAAGAGATTTGAAGTTCAGGATTTCTGAGAAAGCCTATCATTAAGTTGGAAAAAGTATAAAGAATGATCAATTATTTTAATTTTAATTTATGACTTTTTTGTTAGGTATTTTGTTTTGTTTGTTTTTGTCAAATGTTTTGTTTTGTTAGGTTAATCATCACGGGATCACGTCTGATCGACACATGTCCGGCGATGAGGTTAAGTGTGCGGTTGAAAACATCATGTTTTTCCTACATTGTGGGTCTTAGTCATCAGCAAAAAAGGACGCAGGGGCAAAAACACACAATATTTTTGGTCCTGCGCACCTACGCAATTATCAATGTTGTAGTTTTAAAAGGATAAGTGTGCAAGTGTGCGATCGAAAACATCATGCATTTTCTACAATGTGGGTCAAAAATACACAATGTTTTTGGTCCCGCACACCTGCTCAAGGGTGGAGGCCATAAATATTGTGTGTTTTTGACCTTGCATATTTTTGACCCTACTTGTTTTTGACCATGTGTGTTTTTGACCCCTTAGGACCCCTTACCATACATTAGTAGGGATAAATACTCTGGAAGGTGTAAACAAAACTAAGAGGTATTCTTTCTCAATTGCATGATAATTAGGTTGCATCACACTAATTTCATGATAATTTATGTCGCATTATATCAAATAAGATGGTATTTTATATTATATTAAAAAATATTGAATATTTGTTAAATGATATATATTAATATAAATTATATTTTTAAAATATTATAATATTGTTATAATCATTTCAATTATATGCTTGTTATTAAAAATATCTCCTATCAAGAACTAATTATTTGCCCAACATTATTAACATTAATTATAAAACTAATTTACAATTCAAATTAATTACAATTTAAATATTATATAATTATTTATCAAACTAAAAAATTATTACAACTATAATTATAAAATAAATTATAATTATTTTATAATGATCTATAATTAAAAAAATGAGTTTGAATATAAATTAAATTTAAAATTAATTACAAAACACTGGCCATAATTCTAAATATATCCCTTGACCCTCTCTCTCTCTCTCTCTCCTCTCTCTCTCTCTCTCTCTCTCTCTCTCTTCTCTCTCTCTCTCTCTCTCTCTCTCCCTCTCTCTCTCTCTCTCTCTCTCTCTCTCTCAAACACACTATGTTGCAAAATATTCCATCTTTCAAACCATGAAGTATTGTGGAACATGTGTTTTCAAACATAGTGTACATCAAAATAGAGTATATGGATTAGGGCTAAGGTTTAGGGTTAGGAATAGAATCAGGATCAAGGTTAGGACAATAACTAGGATTAGGGTTAAAATAATGATTTAATATTAGGGTTAAGGTTTACAACTAAGGAGTAGTATTACAGTTGGGGTTTGGGATTAGGGGTAGGGTTTAGGATTTTGATTAGGATTAGGATTTTGGGGTAGGATTAAGATCGTAGGGGTTAGGATAATGGTTAGGGTAAGGGTTCATATCATGGTTAGTGTTGTGGTTATGGTTAAGGTTTTTTTATTAAAGTTAGTAGTATGGTTAAGGTTAAGGTTTTGGTAGAAAAATAGATCTTGTGTTCAGCATAGCTTAATTTTGAACCCTAAAATATCTTAAGTGTGTTAGTGCATAGTCAAAAACATTATGCGATTTCTACATCATGGATACCAATTACCTTATTTCCAAAGGATTTAAGCAATGATCATCTTCTTTGAATCATGGATATAGGGATATTGAGAGGGAGAGATAGAGAAAAGTATAAACATAGGAAATACCATCAATCTTATGTACCCTAAATCTTGCACCCTAAAATTTGTGTAGAGAGGGATATGGAGAGATAGATATGTGACGGAAGAGAAAAGATGATGAGAGAGGAAAGGGGGATGGATCTAGGGAGGTCTAGAGGGAGGGAGAAAATTAGAGAGGGAGAAGATAAAAATGTGAGAATCCTAGAGGGAGAGAGAGTTATGAGAGACCTAGATGGGTAAAGAGAGAGGTGGGTGATATATAGAGGGGAACAACAAGAGGTGAATATTTAGATATCAACAATTAATACAAAATTATTTTTATCACTCTTCATTAAACTATTTTACATAAATAACAAGGAGTACATAACTATACTAATATAATGCACATAGGTGAATCACATCTTTTATATTCATAGTGTATTCTTGTAATTATGATAAAGAATATGATTTGATCATATAGATAGGATTAGGGATGGGGTTAAGCTCATAGGGCTCATATTTAAGTAATCATTAAGAGAATCAAAACCATAAACCTAACCATAATTTTAATAATAATCCCTAAACCATAAACCTAATCCTTTATCGTAACAATAATCTAGTCAAGAGAGGAATATACTATAAATGGAAGTGATAAAGGAAGACGGTTGGGATATAAGTTCTTATAAAAGTAAAATATACAGTGAATTTTTAGCTTATAGTGAATTTTGATACAAATTTGGTCCATAGAACTTAAAATAAAAAAATTTATGGAAATTTTATATGAACTTATATTGTCCTATGGAGTACTTGTGCCTTATTTCCAAGCCCATTTAAATTGTAAAAATGTCATACTTTTAATATTTTACTTGAACGAATCTAATTGTCTTTGGTCCAACATGATCTTACAAATTATATGACCTATATTATGTGGAAGGGCACTTCCTTTAAAACCAAAATGAGGAATACTTACATTACAAACTACTTTAAACATTCTTATCTAATCCCAACCACTTTCAAAATCATGATAATTTCTAGGAATAAATAATTATTACAAGCCAATTCAATGGTCAAATATGTAATATTTGTAAATATGTATCTCATAGCCTTAGGTATGATGTAGGAGGATTTTGGGTTCCTGAAGATCTTTCTTTGTCTTGGAGGAATTCCCTAGCAGAGGGATGCAATACTTTATTTTTGGCAGTTTTCTGAGTTTCTGAGTTGTGATGATCTATGGAGATCTTTAGCATGTGCGATAAAAGGTGTTTTTTCCTTTATGTATGTGGAAGCTATTTCTAAGGTT
Source organism: Chamaecyparis obtusa (assembly GCA_027943335.1). Lineage (NCBI taxonomy): Eukaryota > Viridiplantae > Streptophyta > Pinopsida > Cupressales > Cupressaceae > Chamaecyparis > Chamaecyparis obtusa. The sequence continues at coordinate 151,670 of BSBK01010286.1, forward strand.
TCAAATCTTGAGGTGGCATGGTTTTGGAGATATTGTATGGATAGTTTGAAAGTTAGAGTTGTTTTCCTTGTCATCGGAGCAGTATTTTCCTATAGTTTTGAAGCTGATTGCGTGTAGTGGAAATGTTGATCCTTAAGGAATGAGCCTTTTCTCTCTTAGGGACTTAAAGAGAACCTAAATTAATACCATTTCCCAAGGGAGAAACTCCTAATTAATTATGAGTAAAAATTTATGTCCATTTTTCTCAGGGACCTATTTTTTGCCAGTTTTCATGCGAAAACGTGAAGTGTTTCTTCTTGCACGGTTTTGTGTAATGAGATGGGGCCTTGATAAGTTAGGGGCATATTATTGGGTCATGTGTGGACCTAAATCCAAAGGTGAATTAATTTTTTTATGATTCTTTCATTATTTTTGGTTTCTCTTATTGGATTGGACCTATAATGTAATTAAATGCCTCACTGGCCGACTTGTGGTTTAGCTGGCTATATATTGAGAGTTTGGGTTGATGTAGAGATGTTATGGTGAGTCATAGATGATCATTAGATCATTAGGAAAGATTTAGATCATCATGACATGAAGGAAGAGTAGAGTAGAATCATATTTTGAATTTGGGACTTTGTAGCAGAACTAGTGGCCTGCAGGCTTAGGACAACAAGGGGTTGCTTGGAAGTGTGAGTACAAGTTTAGATCCTATCTTGGTTGTTCCTATCAGAGGCTTCCTATTTCAGATCTGAACTATTTGGTGGTTCCTTGGATTTTAGTAGATCTTGTTGATACTTTGTTATTTCATTGTAATAGGCTGAAACCCAGAAGGCCTTACAGTCGGGCATGTTGAATGAAATTCTATTTTGAAGCTTCATAGTGTTGATTTCGATTGTGCTTGTTGTTGTTATAATCAGAAGTGTAGGTTTGGACCATCCATTATTGGATCCTCCATCCCTTCCCTGTGTCAAGTGGTATCAGAGCTTGAAGATCTTGAGTGTGTAAACCAGTTGAGGCTGTTTGCACCAGGACCTTGATTTGAAGATGCCTCTAAGGAGTGCATATTTGATGTGAGAGATGAAGATTTCCTTGAGTGAACAGATCGCCAAATTCAGGTAGGTTATGAAAATCAATAGTAGATCACCGAGTGTGTGGAGGCAACTAGTATCTTGCAATCAGATCACCAAGCAGAGGCAGTTGCACTTTGAAGGGAACTTTATGCAGAAGTTGGGTTAGTTTTGGCCTAAATTCAATGTGCGGATTGAAGAGCTAATGAAGTCTTGTTGGAAGAAAGTTGTCTTTTCTGAACAACTTTTTGATGGTGGTGTTGTTGACTTTATTTTGTTCAGTTTTATGGTGCAAATCTTATTTGCTAGTTGTGGACTTCAATTTTTGGTAGACAATAATGAGTCTTGTGATGAGTTGCAGATATGCGATGCTAATTATGAGGGATTTCATATTGATGTGGATCTGAATTTGGATCTACTTGTTGACGAGTTGGATACTCTTGTTACTGAGAAAGGTTGTGGTGATCAGTGGTATGCTGATTGGATTGTTGAGATTCATATGATCCTGATGTTTGAATGGATGAAGCATAGATGGTTGATTTTCCAATTTGTTCTCTTGTCCTTGATGGATTGGAAGCCTTTGGTGAAGATGAAGTTGATTGCAGATAATTATTTTGAGATTAAAGTATGGGACATACTTTCTATTTACCTAGCTAGTTTGATGCAGGAGCATTTTGGGTTCCTGAAGATCTTTCTTTGTCTTAGAGGAATTCCCTAGTAGAGGGATGCAATACTTTGTTTTTGGTAGTTTTCTAAGTTTTTGAGTTGTGGTGATTTGTGGAGATCTTTAGCATGTGCAATGAAAGTTTTTTTTTCCTTTATGTATGTGGAATCTATGTCTAAGGTTGTAGCTCTTGAGGTGGCAATGGTTTGGGAGATATTGGATGGACAATTTGAAAGTTAGAGTTGTTCTCCTTATCGTCAGAGCAGTATTTTCCTATAGTTTTGGAGCTGATTGCTCGTAGTGGAAATGTTGATCCTTAAGGAATGATCCTTTGAAAACTTAGGGCCTTAAAGAGGACCTAAATTAATACCATTTCTTAAGGGGGAAAATCCTAATTCATTATGAGTAAAAAGTTATGTCCATTTTTCTCGGGGGACGTATTTTCTGCCAGTTTTCATGCGAAATGTGAAGTGTTTCTTCTTGCACAGTTTTGTGTGATGAGATGGGGCCTTGCAAAGTTAGGGGCATGTTATTGGGTCATGTGTGGACCTAAGTCCAAAGGCACATTAAGTTTTGATCATTCTTGCATTATTTTTGGTTTCTCTTATTGGACTGGACCCTATAATGTAATTAAATGCCTCATTGGCTGGCTTGTGGCTTAGTTGGCTATATATTCAGAGTTTGGGTTGACGTAGAGATATTATGGTGAGTTGTAGATGATCATTAGTTCATTAGAAAAGATGTAGATCATCATGATATGATGGAAGAGTAGAGTAGAAGTAGATTTTCAAATTTGGGACTTTGTAGCAGAACTAGTGGCCTGCAGGCTTAGGACAACAAGGGGTTGCTTGGAAGTGTGAGTAAAAGTTTAGATCCTATCTTGGTTGTTCCTATCAGAGGCCCTCCTATTGAAAATCTAAAATAGTCAGTTATTACTTGGATCTTTCTCGATCTTGCTGATACTTTGTTATTTCATTGTAATAGGCTGAAACCCAGAAGGCCTTACAGCCGACTATGTTGAATGAAATTCTATTTTGAAGCTTCATAGTGTTGATTTCCATGTGCTTGTTGTTGTTATAATTAGTAGTGTAGATTTGGACTATCCATTATTAGATCCTCCATCCCTACCCTGCATCAAGGTATAAAATACTAAATCTTCTCTACCAAATTTAGCATATTCAAAGATTCATTTCACAAGATGGTTGAGAGAGAGAGAGAGTGATGCAAGAGCATCCTGGGTGTAAGAGCAATCTTGCATCACCCAAAAATATTTCTATTTTTGTATTCAATAAGGGCTATCTTGTGTAGAGTTGCTATTTGTGGAAACTTGCTATTTTTAGTAAGTTGGTCTTACGATCTTGGAATGTCTGATTTTACATATAGAGGTTCATCTCGGTCATATCAGCCTGCCAGCAAAGTTTCATGGCTAGATCAGGTGTAGTTTTGAAGATATTGAAGATTTTTGGTATTGGCAGCAGGGTACAGAAACTTTGAACTCAATTTTGAAGGCTTTAGAGGCCCCGAATGAGGTTGAAAATTTGGGTGATGGGTGCTTTGCATGAATCAAGCCTATAGAGTGCTTCGTGGAATTTCTAGAATGGGGTTATAATAGCCAATCGGGTCAACAGGCGATGCCTTATGGTCTTTCGGAAGTTGGGTCACCTGAAATGGCAAAAAATAATTTTTCTTCAAATTTCTGTTTGGGTTTCAAACTCATTTTGAGCCGACTTTGATGTAATAAATTGTAAAATAAAATAATTCTAAGTTTGGTCGGCCCTAAGGGCTAAATTTCTATAACCTTCTCGGGCGGTGGAAATTGCCTATATAAAGAAGGCCTGTAGTGGTTGTCTAGGGTAGTTTTGGATAGTAGATCTGGGTATTGATTCGAAGCTTTTTCCTACAGTATATTGTAAGGGAATGTCCATGTGGCTTTGCATATTGTAATTCTAAAAGTTTGTAATTCCACATTTGTGGAGATAATAAGAAGCCAATTTTCTGTTCATTGCATATTATTGTTGTTGTTTCTCTATTTCTGTTATGTGCTTTTGGTATTAAGGGGAGCACCCTTCAATCAGAGAGATTGTAAATACCCTCAACCTTATGTACCCTAAATCTTTCACCCTAAAAGAGAGGGGTATGAAGAGACATACAGGTGATGGGGAGAGAAAAGAGGATAAGAGAGGGGAGGAGTGTATGGAGGTCTAGAGGGAGGGAGAGAACTAGAGAGGGAGCATATCAAGAGGAAATAATCCTAGAGGGAGAGAGAGACATGAGAGACTTGAGAGACTTGGGTTGAGCATGGTCACGAGCATTCCAGTGACTCTATGGGTAGAATGGGGTTGTCGGTAGCATTTACCCAGCCAACCAGAGTTGATGGAGCAGATGGTTTGATGCAATGTTAGACAGTTTGAAAGATACGTTGTTGAGCTGGTTTTCAACTGACCCTCACTGCAATTTTTGGCATCGACTGAGATCATCTTGCCAAATGAAAAAAGAGTCAAATCACCCAAAATCAAGAGAGGTTATTGTAGACCTCGAAAAGATGATCCCATAGCCCCCTAACACTTTTTCGATACCTCTCATGAGGTCCAAGGATATGAGCCCTGAAAGATCACTTCCAAATCATGCATAGTGCACCTTGGGGTCACTTGGGTCGAATGTGTCGCAAGAATTCTAGTGACACTATGGGTGGAATAGGGTTTTCACTAGCATTTGCCCAGCTAATCAGAGCTAATGGAGTAGATGCTTTGATGTAATGTCATATGGTTTTAAAGATACACTACTAAGCCGCTTTCAACTGACCCTCACCACAAGTTTTGGCATTTACTAAGATCATCTTGTGAATGATATCCACATAGAGAGAGAGAGAGAGAGAGAGAGAGAGAGAGAGACACAGGGTAGGGATGAAGGATCCAATAATGGATGATCCAAACCTACACTACTGATTATAACAACAACAAGCATAGCAAAATTCAACACTATAATGGTTCAAAATATAATTTCATTCAACATGCCCTACTGTAAGGCCTTCTAGGTTTCAGCCTATTACAATGAAATTACAAAGTATTAGCAAGATCTAGAAAGATCCAAGGAACCACCAACTAGTTTTGATCTACAATAGGTAGCCTCTGATAGGAACAACCAAGATAGGATCTAAACTTGTACTCACACTTCCAAGCAACCCCTTGTTGTCCTAAGCCCACAAGCCACTAGTTCTGCTACAAAGTCCCAAATTCAAAAATATGCCTCTACTCTACTCTTCCATCATATAAATACACCCCATACATATTTCCTAATGATCAAATGATCATGATCTCATACTCCTCATAATACCTCTACATCAACCCAAACTCTTAATATATATAGCTAGCTAAGCCACAAGTTGGCTAGTACGCATTTAATTACTAATGTGTATATTAAGGGGTCCTAAGGGGTGTCTTAGGACCCATTAAAGACCCCTTACAATACATTACTATTTTTTATTTCCTAGTTCACCTAGGACAAAGGACCCATTGACCTTTTAAATTTCTTTTGATTCTTCCACTTCTTTGATTTCAATAATGAATACAACATTTTTTTTATCACTCTTTATTGGACTCTTTTACATAATCACAAGGAGCACATAACTATAAATAGTTTTATACATTCAAGTATGTTCTTGAAGATATAAAAATATCTATAGAATTAAAAGAATACTTGTAGACATATTTATGTACCCTTAATATGTATTATATATATGTATATACATACATATACATATACATACATACATATATATGGAGAGCTATGGAGAGATAGATATGTGATGCAAGAGAAAAGATGATGAGAGAGGCAAGGGGGATGGCTCTTGGGAGGTATAGAGGGAGGGAGAGAACTAGAGAGGGGTAAGAGATACAGGTGAGAACCCTAGAGGGAGAGAGAGTCACGAGAGACCTAGATGAGGAAAGAGAGAGGTGAGATATATAGAGGGGAACAAAAAGAGGTGAACAATGATATATGGTTAGAGAGGTTGATATGTAATCTCAAAATATACTAAAATAATTCACATAGGTGAATCACATCTTTTAATATATTTCATAGTGTGTTCTTGTAATTATGATAAACCATATGATCTAATCATATGCATAGGATTAGGGATGGGTTCAAGCTCATAGGTCTCATAGTTAAGTAAGCGTTAAGAGAATCAAAACCATAAACCTAACCATAATTTTAATCCTAATCCCTAAACCATAAACCTAGTCCTAAACCTAATCCTTATCCTAACCATAATCCTAACAATAATCTAGTCAAGAGAGAAATATACTATAAATGGAAGTGATAAAGGAAGATGGTTCGGAGATAAGTTCTTGTAAAAGAAAAAAAAAGATAGAATGAATTTTTAGCTTATATGGAAGGACACTTCCTTTAAAACCAAAAATAGGAATATTTAAGTTAGAAACTACTTTGAACATTTTTATCTAATCCCAAGCACTTTCAAGTCATGATAATTTCTATGGAATAAACAATGAATTAAAAGCCAATTTGATGCTCAAATATGTAATATTTGTCAATGGTTGCATGAAATTCTTATGTATATCTCATAGCCTTAGGTATAACTAGTAAATCTTCTCTACCAAATTAGCATATTCAAAGATTCTTTCACAAGATGCTCTTCAACACTTCACTTGAGAGAGAGAGAGAGAGAGAGAGAGAGATGCAGGGTAGGGATGAAGGATCCAATAATGGATGATCCAAACCTACACTACTGATTATAACAACAAGCATAGCAAAATTCAACACTATAATGGTTCAAAATAGAATTTCATTCAACATGCCCTATTGTAAGGCCTTCTGGGTTTCGGCCTATTACAATGAAATTACAAAGTATCAGCAAGATCTAGAAAGATCCAAGGAACCACCAACTAGTTTTGATCTGCAATAGGTAGCCTCTGATAGGAACAACCAAGATAGGATCTAAACTTGTACTCACACTTCCAAGCAACCCATTTTTGTCCTAAGCCCACAGGCCACTAGTTCTCCTACAAAGTCCCAAATTCAAAAAATATGCCTCTACTCTACTCTTCCATCATATAAATACACCCCCTACATATTTGCTAATGATCTAATGATCATGATCTCATACTCCTCATAATACCTCTACATCAACCCAAACTCTTAATATATATAGCTAGCTAAGCCACAAGTCGGCCAGTTAGGCATTTAATTACTAATGTGTATATTAAGGGGTCCTAAGGGGTGTCTTAGGACCCATTAAGACCCTTACAATACATTACTATTTTTTATTTCCTAGTTCACCTAGGACAAAAGACCCAATGACCTTTAAAATTTTTTTGATTCTTCCACTTCTCTGATTTCAACAATGAATACAACATTTTTTTTATCACTCTTTATTGGACTCTTTTACATAATCACAAGGAGTACATAACTATAAATAGTTTTATACATTAAAGCATGTTCTTGAAGATATAAAACTATCTGTAGAATTAAAAGAATACTTGTAGACATATTTATGTACCCTTAATATGTATTATATATATATGTATATACATACATATACATATACATATACATACATACATATATATTGAGAGCTATGGAGAGATAGATATGCAATGCAAGAGAAAAGATGATGAGAGAGGCAAGGGGGGTGGCTCTTGGGAGGTATAGAGGGAGGGAGAGAACTAGAGAGGGTAAGAGATACAAGTGAGAACCCTAGAGGAGAGAGAGTCATGAGAGACCTAGATGAGGAAAGAGAGAGGTGAGATATATAGAGGGGAACAACAAGAGGTGAACAATGATATATGGTTAGAGAGGTTGATATGTAATCTCAAAATATACTAAAATAATTCACATAGGTGAATCACATCTTTTAATATATTTCATATTGTGTTCTTGTAATTATGATAAACCATATGATCTAATCATATGCATAGGATTAGGGATGGGTTCAAGCTCATAGGTCTCATAGTTAAGTAAGCATTAAGAGAATCAAAACCATAAACCTAACCATAATTTTAATCCTAATCCCTAAACCATAAACCTAGTCCTAAACCTAATCCCTTATCCTAACCATAATCCTAACAATAATCTATTCAAGAGAGGAATATACTATAAATGGAAGTGATAAAGGAAGACGGTTGGGAGATAAGTTCTTATAAAAGAAAAAAAAAGATAGAGTGAATTTTTAGCTTATATGGAAGGACACTTCCTTTAAAACCAAAAATAGGAATACTTACGTTAGAAACTACTTTGAACATTTTTATCTAATCCCAAGCACTTTCAAAATCATGATAATTTCTAGGAATAAACAATGATTAAAAGCCAATTGAATGCTCAAATATGTAATATTTGTCAATGGTTGCATGAAATTCTTTATTTATATCTCATAGCCTTAGGTATAACTAGCAAATCTTCTCTACCAAATTTAGCATATTCAAAGCTTCTTTCACAAGATGCTCTTCAACACTTCACTTGAGAGAGAGAGAGAGAGAGAGATTGGAAATAGCCTCAACCTTATGTATCTGTAATCTTTCACCCTAAAACCTAAGTAGAGAGTGGTATGAAGAGACATAGAGGTGATGGAAGAGAAAAGAGGATAAGAGATGGAGGAGTGTAGGGAGGTCTAGAGGGTGGGATAGAACTAGATAGGGGGAATATCAAGAGGAAATAATTCTAGAGAGAGAGAGAAGAGAGAGAGAGAGAGAGGGGGGGAACAACAAGAGATGGATAATAAGATATGGTTAGAGAGGTAGATATGTCATCCCAAAATATACTAATATAATGCATATAGGCCAATCACATCTTTTAACATTGCATAGTGTATCCTTGTCATTGTGTACCATAAACCTAATTCTAAACCTAATCCCTTATCCTAACTATAATCTAGTCCTAACCCTAAACCCTAATTCTAACTCTAACCATAAACCATAACTCTAAATATTTAATACTATCCATGATGTAAATCCTAACCATAACATTAATTTCTTCCTAAACCCATAACCCTAATCCAAATTATAAAACATTAGGACCCCTTAAGACCCCTTACCATACATTAATGTATGGTAAGGGGTCATAAGGGATCATAGTACACATTAATGTGTCCTAGGACCTGTTTACAACCGTATATGACCCATAAGATGTATGGTAAAGGGTCCTAAGGGGTTATAAGGGGTCCCAAGACCATTAACTTATTATGACAGCTTGCTTAATTTAGAGCAAAAAATATAGTCCTAGGGGTTTATAAGGGGTCCATTCATTCTCATAAGATATGGATTCTTGTGAACTACTACTCATAAAGCATGGGTCAATGAGTTTGACTCAAAAAACTACACAGTTGAATCCTAATAGCAATATCATAGCTGGATAGTTTCTTTGTAAATGGGATAAGGAGAGAGAGAGAGATAGAGAGAGAGAGAGAGAGAGAGAGAGGAGAGAGAGAGAGAGAGAGAGAGAGAGGGAGAGAGAGAGGAGAGAGAGAGAGAGAGAGGAGAGAGAGAGAGAGAGAGATGAATAATGGGACAGTGAGAGAAAGAAAAGGGAACTCTACAAATATGTTGTGTGTTTTCTACAAATATGTTGTATTTTTTTGGGACTCTATTAAAAATATTATGTTTTTTTGTTGGAATGGAGAGATAGGGTGTTGAGAGGGGGAGGGGTGAATCAGTGCCCACAAAAAATTTCAACTTGAAACTCAATCTGCAAACAATAGTATGCTAGTCTACCCAACTAAATCCATTCATTTGATTAACTTGTAAATGTAAATTGCATGAAATCAAATAACAATTCAGTCACATAACACAGGTATTTGGTTACACAGAAACCATTGTTAGAAGGTAAAAACTAAGGTGAGGATGAGACCCACAAATACTTCACTACTACAGATAATAAAGTTTGTCTATTAGGACTACAACATGTGATCACTTCTGATATCTTACCCTATTAGGAGTAACAAATTAGATCAGCTAGATCTACCTAGTTATAGGATTTCAACAACACTACTTGAGTGTGTACAACTTAACCTCATTTGAAACAGATCTATATAATACTGAATAAATATCACCTTAATATGTGAAAATTTTATCTCTAAACTGCTCGGTAGCCTTGTCTAATTCTACCTAATCTGAATGTTCTCAGTATTCTACTCTTCTCTGATTGATAACTAATGTCTTGAAGTTGGCTTCTAGCTTCAAGATCTCCTTCACTTGTTCCTCTTCTCTCATATCAAATTGTCATAAAAAATATAGATATATAGCATACTGCTATGATTTTCTTTCGGTGCTTAACATCATGACCTAATTAGGTTTACAATATCTTAAGTAAGATAACCTAAGATATACGGTGTACAAAAATAACCTAGATCAAAATAAATACATAGGAATCACCATCACAATTAATGATTACATCAACAATAAATGATCCTCGATCTTAGTAAAATGTTTTATGATTTTGTTGTAACCATCTACATAGATAAATGTGCCAAAATTGATTACTATGTTATTTGTTGGATTTCTCAGTAAACACTATCAATACTATTCAGTAGTTATACTGGTGCTTGGTATCTAGTCTACTTAGTGTTTACTGATGCTCGATATCGGTATACACTGATGCTCGGTAAAACTACTCTGGTGCTTGGTTAGAATTGTTATCTTTTGCTCTCGGTACTGCCTTGAGATAACTTGGTGTGAGGGCTTATGTAGTTAATCGACTAGCATGTATAGCTTGTAGTACTTCCATTTACCAACTAGATAGCATAGGTAACCGATTAATAATCTTTGATACTAATAATAATCTTTAATGCTCAAGTAGAGATAACATTTTTATCACCAGTTGTAATGGCATTGCACTTGCATAATTATCATAATTGGTGCACACAATATTAAGTATGCAAGTGCACAATGTTATGTATTTTTGGCAATTTGTTGAAAATATAGTATTCTTTCCACCAAGATTTAATTATCCAGTTCAATAATTATAATGGTGATGTTGTTGTGCTTGTGTGATTAACATAAAGG